>VUQS01075481.1:31312-52011 GCA_015108495.1 Heterochromis multidens
TAATCCAAGCGAACAAACCAATAATTTGCGTACTATGAGGAAAATTCTAAATTCAAAAGTAGTAAGTGTTTTACAATGTAACAATACAATTTAAGATTCAACACCTGCTGGAAAGTATTTTAATTTTTATTTACACTTTATCACTCTGTCTTTCGTTTTCTCAAACGCACACTTACACACACACTGTTAATATGTCATGATTGCCAGATGACTACAGATTGACAATTTAAGTCCCTTTATCCAATGCTACAACGTGGTAAAGTCAGACAGAAATACAGCATTTACAGTAGCTGTGTCTAGTTTTTCAATTGAGATTATACTACTTCTATCATATTGTAACGTGATGCAATTCAGTCATTGGCCTTACCTTGTAGCAGTGAACAGGTGTTTCATTGTCCATCAATAGCCTTCCATTTCCACTTTCAAACAACTTCTCATATAGGCAGTAAAATGTGCAATTTCACAGCTGTGTTCTGAGCACCCCGATGAATGTGGATAAGTGTGGTAAGTGTAAATGATTTTATGCTGTAGACCACCATTCTCCAAATCCTTTTTACTATAAAATTCCCATTGCATATGGATGAATAGTCAGAAAGACAGACAGACAACAATAGTTTGTTTTAGTTTAGTTTTTCCACAGTAGTTTATCACAGTCTGTTTTTTAGGTAATGTTAGGTAACCAATGACAAAAACAAAAGAAGTGTCTTTAGACCTATGAAAACCACTGGACAAACATGTTCCAACAAATCATGTTGGGTAATTGGGTTGTCATAGTGCAAGTAAGGTTCCTTATGACTCATAATGGCAATTCTTACCAATGCTTTGACCTTGTGCAGTAGACATGATGAAAGAGGGTAATTTCTATGGTGTGGGAGGCCACAGTGATGCATGACATTATTTTTACCTTGCTTTGAGATTCTCTCAGGACATTCAGTGCGTTGCTAAAGGTCAGTTCCTAAAGGTCACACACTAATGGAATACAGAAATATCCATAGATATTGAGCATAGGTTGGTACTTAAGTTTTTATATATATTAAAACTAAAAATTATATATTTTTTTAGGCATATGACAAACTGAATTCACGTTTTTATACCCAAATTTGAGCCGACACACTGGACTTGTCTGAGAAGTGAAAAATTACTCAAGCATAATATTCAACCACTTAAATTCTTTTTTTCTGTTCAGGAATCCAAGTAAATAACAAGCAAATGACTAATTTCTTAATGAAAAAATAATAATGTGCTTTACTCTTTGTTTCTGCTTTTTTGGAAAACAGTACATTTGAAAATTCACAGATAACAACAATAATTATATTTTAGCATTAAAAATATAATTTTGATTAAAGAGCTTGCACATACTGGTGGATTAACCATGACAGAAACATAAAAAATTTTGGTAATTACCAATACTGTTAATTTAGGGCAGCTGTGGCATAAACCTTACACTGGGTAGTGGTCTAATAAATTTGTTAAGCAGGATATCTATCTATCTATCTATCTATCTATCTATCTATCTATCTATCTATCTATCTATCTATCTATCTATCTATAATATGTCTCCCCTGATTCATTTTCTTCCGCTTATCCAATTCAAGGTCATGGGAGAGGGGGCTGGAGCCTATCTCAGCCTATCTCTAAGTATACATTTATGCACTACTGAAAGAAGGAGAAGAAATAACTCTTAACTACACCCCCACACATAAATGCAAAGTTATTGTGTTTTGATAATATTTTTGTTGTTTCATCTACCCACATTAGAAAACTCAAATTTCAGTTCATTATCTCCACTTGCCCAAAGCTTGAAACAATGTAACATTTTTCTTTCATTTCTTTTTTTTGTATTGTTTTTTTTAACCACTGCACACTAACTGCTGTCAGCCAAGAAACTTTTTGGACATGGATCTGAATTTGAAGATGCTTGCATGATTTAAGGTGTGAGATAACTTTTTCCTTTTTTTTCTCTATAATTCACCATAGAGGGAGAATGCGTGCTTAATCTGTGGCATAATTATAGAGTATTAGCAGGACTCCCCCAGGAGAGAGATGGAGAGATAGATGCAAAGATCAAGACATAGATGGGAAAAAGGGGAAATGGAAGACAGGAGACAAAAGGAGAAGGTAGAAAGGGATGATAAAAGAGTGAGTGGAGACATGAGAGGGAAAAAGATAATGAAGAAACTACTGAAACTGAGGCTTCAGATATAATGATGGGGCTAAATAAACACTGCTTATTAGTGTTTCTGTCTCATGCTGAAGCATATTTCCTCAGGCTGAATCTCACTTACTGTCTTTCTTTCTTTCTTTCTGTCTTTCTTTTGTATATAGTTGATGGATTTGGAAGCAATTACATGTTTTAGTCCTTTTGCTTACAGTGCATAAGAATGTTTGAGAGCCTTCTGGCTCCCAACACCAATCTGTGAATAGGAGTGGGATGAGAGCAGCTCTATTTTAGGGTCTGCAGCCATGTCCGACTGTCAGTGTGGGGAGAGAGATAAAGCATTACACAAGAGAGAGAAAGAAAAAAAAGAGAGGCCAAGTAGTCTGAAAAGCTTGTTTGTTTGTTTTTTAATGTTTTTTTCTTTTTCTTTTTTAAATTATATGTATCATATGTCATTCTTTCTTTTGATAAATAAAATCAGGCAATTGAGAAAAGTTTAATATGACCTATACAAGATGGAAACTGCATGGATGCCCTATGGGTGGCTCCAGCATAATGTTAGTGACCAAAACAATCTCAAGGAGGCCCAAAAAGTTGAATCTGTTCATCTGGACGTGGCGTTTTTTAGTGGGAGAAACGTTTCGTTGCCAACTGGTAACTTCTTCAGTCTCAGCTGACTGCAGACTTCCCCAGCCTTATAAACAGTACATTGCATAATGACAGAAACCAGCACCATTGACTAACAATGGGCCATTTGGTCAGTTTCATGATCAATAGTATGCAAATTGTCATGACCATTGATCAATGATGACAATTTGCATACTATTGATCATGAAACTGACCAAATGGCCCATTGTTAGTCAATGGTGCTGGTTTCTGTCATTATGCAATGTACTGTTTATAAGGCTGGGGAAGTCTGCAGTCAGCTGAGACTGAAGAAGTTACCAGTTGGCAACGAAACGTTTCTCCCACTAAAAAACGCCACGTCTAGATGAACAGATTCAACTTTTTGGGATTCTTTTACCTGGATTATTGAGCATGCATCAAGAAATCTCAAGGAGGTTTTTGGTACAGCACCCTTTTTCACCATTTTCACCTGTCAGGTCGCCGACCGGTCTCTAGGCCTCTCTAGGGGCTTTAGCAATCGATTTCACCTAGCAACAGCCAGTAACCACTCTCAACTGGTCAGAGAATATACATTTTTCCTTTGGTTGTTAGGAGGTCACTGATTGGTCTCTGGGACTGTGTGATTAAGCCATAACTACAAACCAAGCCACAGTATTTGTCAGGTAATTGCATTAAAAAGGTACCAAAAAGTATCAACTTCAAAAATCTAGTTCATAGGTCCAGTTAAGTGACTTGAATTGACATCTAGCTGACAGCTAATGCCTTCATGTTAACTGTGTTGTTGCTTTTGGTGCCACTATCTGTTACTCAAAGTGGTGATTTCCTTCATTATGCATATTTTGAAGGCTTTATTACAATTTAAATGGGGAAGTTATATTAAAGAAATTGACTTCTCATAGCTGTCACAAACAGGTAAATTAACTGTAGAGATAAAATCAATTTTTCTAAACATTTTCTATGGGGATAGACTTGATTTGGAACCACCCTCAAATAAGTATTTGAAGAACTGCAGTTTTTGGCACCTCAGCATTTTTTTTCATTGACAACATTGTTACCCATTACACCATTAATTTCTTTCTTTCCCAGTTCATCAGGCTGAAGTCTTGACTGTATACAAGGAAACAAGAATAAATCTCATTAGTCATATGACCAACCAATGGGATTACTATGATTAAATTACTATGGAAATGACCATTAATACTTTTTATACAAGTGCAAGTATACTACAGAGTTTAATAAATGCAATCTTTCGTACCACCCAATCAGTAAATCACTGTTAATACTGCTGCTGCAACTGTAACAAATGACATCCCCTGCACTACAACAACATTGATGTGAAAAATAAGGCTTGGTATACAAGTTAAGCAGCAGTCAGCTCGAGTTGGGTACTTGCACCATGTTACTTTCATGGATATTCCAAGCAACCACAGCTGAAGTCTCACCCGATAAAACACTGCACCTCCAAAGGGTTCTCAGGAGGCCACCTGGGAGTTGTGAGCTTACTTTCAGAGTCAGTATACATTTAACACATCTCATCCTTTTTCCAGTGTATTGTTAATATCACTATCACTTTAATATATGAATGTCAGCCTCAACAAATCTATGGAAGCTGCTCTAACGGGTAAAAACTGCTGGTGAAGTGTCACTTTTTAGCTTTCACATAAGAAAGTGTCTGAAATAAATAGAGGATTACAGAGCAATGAACAAAGAAACACGAAAATGTGGGCACAGACTTGATAGAGAATGTTGGTGAGGGGGTGAAAAAGAAGTAGAAAAAAACAGACATAAGCAAAGTGTCAGTAAATAAATACATATACCTTTGAAACTTTAATGCTTCTCCATTTAACGCTGTGTAAAAGAGCTCTACATCAGCGCATACTGTTTCATTGCCTTGTATGGCACAATGGGTACAAAGAAAACAGTAAAGTAAAATAAATTAACAAAAGTTTGTGAAACAAAGTGAGTGTGAGGAAGAAGGGAGAGCTTGGAAGAGACTTAAGAAGAGGCTGAAAGCAAGAGAAGCTACAGAGGTATGGGTTTGAGAGTAAGAGTTTCACAGAAGCTGATTTTATTACACGTGCTGTGTGTGTCTCTTTCTCTCAGACACACTCACATACTATCACAAAACCGACACTGTTGCAGTCTGGTTTGGACAAAAAAATGAGTCTGTCTCAGTGTATTTCATGCATGACATTCACACACAAACACATACACTCAAATGCACATGTACATTCTTACCACGACCAGCATTTTTTAAAGAATGGATAATAAGAACCTGATATTCAAAATGAACGTGTGTTCAGCATAAGCAGAGCTGTGGGATGGGATATGGGTAAATACTTGGTCTTAATTCAAATAAAAATTGATTACAAAAAGTTATAAAATCTCATTTAATTCTCTCCCCTCACCAAATACTCCTTCAAATCATCCTTTTCTACTGCTTTCAAGGATGAGCTATTGGAAACATTCTTCATTTTCAATTAAAGGCTCACTTATACTTGGTTCTTTTAAGTGACCCCAGAGAGAATAAAGCATTTCCGTAAACGGTGCAAGCTGAATGACTTTACAGTGCTTTGAGAATCAAAGGATAGAGGCTGAGTCACCAGAATTTTGAAATTACACAGGAAACATGACTCGGGATGTTTAATTTATTTGCTAACAATGAACAGTGAGGACATAATCCATTGGATTACATGTTAAACTGCAACTAACCACCAAGTCATTAATTATTGCTTCAATGAAAATAGCTATTTACAATTTAAAGAGCAAGAGACCACTGACAACAGCTGTAACTACTTTGAGGCATCCTTGTGTTTTAATGTAATAGAAATTCTTATTGCCACAGATTTTTTTTCATAGTGTTTAACATTTTAGTCTTTCAGCAGTTTGTTACTATGCATTGTTATTTCAGTAGGAGCTAAAAAATTAAGAGTGAAAATGGTTACACCTGCAGTTGGTAGAGTTAGTGACCCAGCTTCTAGTGTGAATTTAAAGATTGGTGTTTGGTTGATTATTTCTTTGTTGTAACAATGCTTCTTGACAATATATCTTATACTGTTGGAAAGCCTGCTTATGTCCCCTTAAATTGTGCCACATTTGTAAGAAAAATGCATTTGTGGGTTGAGCAGCTGTGGGTTGCACCCATAAAAAAACTTGTCAAATCTTCTGGGTATTCTGCTGTTGACTTGTTTGGTGTCATTTATTGAATTGGATGATTGACGTCTGGCTGTTGTGGCTGTGTATGGTTCTTCCACATGCTACTGAGGCCCCTGTTTGTTAAATGAATAAATTGTACAAATTGTACAAACAAAATAATATATACACTATTGTGCAAAATTCTTAACTCACCCCTCATTTCTTCACATTTTACTTCCAAGGAGCCAGATTTTTTTTTACACACAAAAATTGGAGTGAAAATCAAGGGTAAGAGGTCCTATGGAGTGATCAATCTAAATTCGAAATTTTTGCTTCAAATCAACATCAATATATATGGAAGAGATGAGGAGAAAGGTACAACAGTGAGTGTCTACAGCCACCTGTAAAACACAGTGGAGGCTCTGTCATGGTTTGTGACTGGATTTCAGCCTGTGGTGTTGGGGATCTTGTCAAAAGTGATGGAATTCTGAATGCAGAAAAGTGCTGTCAGATTTTCATCCACAATGCAATTGTGGCATCGGTCAATGCAGTAAAAGCATACCTCAATAGAAAAACACACGATAGAACATTATCAGTCATGGATTGGCCTCCCCAGAGCCCAGACCTCAACAGTATTGAACATTATCATCAGATCATCAAATCATCAGAGGAACAAAAGGCAGCCAACATTCAAAGAAGAGCTTTGAATATCCTTCAAGAAACCTAGAGAACTATTCCTGAAGACTACTTGAAGAAATTAGAAGAAAGCTTGCCTGAGACAGTTTAGGATGTGTTGAAGAATAAAAGTGGTCATACCAAATATTGACTTTCAAGCTCATTAGAATTGTAGAAACTCTGTTTTTGCCTTATATACTGGATTTCCTGTTTGTTTGCATGTTTCAAAATTGTTACATCTATTTCCCATTCTCCCAGCAACATATAAAGAAATACAAGTAGTAATACTCGTGTCAGAAAAGTAAGAAACTGGCCAGCTGAGATTCCCCAAAACTCCCGAAAAGATGACGTCTCTACATTGCTCACTATGTTCAACACACATTCCAAAACAAAAAAAAACTAACAAAAAAAAATGCTATTGTTGTAAAAGGTAGAACTGTTAAGCTCAATGATGATTATTTTAATGTTTTATCTTAAACTGCATATTAGTCTATTTAGTATTAACTGTACATTTTTTGTTGTGATTATTTTTTTAAAGGAAAATTAAGAATATAAATTTTATTATAATTTACAGTAAAAGGATGTAATGTTTGTTGTTTGTTGGAATAAGAATGTAATAACTTGATATTGATAACCGATAACCAACACTTCCAGTTTTTATCCTGGATTGGTTTAAACACATAGTATCCCTTTATGAATGGTGTATCATAAAGGGATACTATTTGCTTCTAGATCAACACTTCCCAAATTTTATTGTATTGTTCGAATATTCGAATACTCTAGAACTATGATGCATATCAGAGCATAAACATTTAATGAGTAGAAAAAGGCACAGGCACAGCTCTGTTCTGTTTTATGCCTCTTAGCTGTTCTTAAATCACCATGAAGCACTGTGTGCATCAACTAATTTAAATACCATGCAGTATGCCTAGAGAGAAATGATCCATGGTTGTGTAAGGACAGAGGTGTACAGCACATTAATAGAGGTGGTGTCATCCAGATGGGCACATCCCTTCCCAGGTTTTTTAGTTGAAAACAGCTCATAATGATTTCTGAGGCCAAAACGTACACAAGGCCAAAATGTTGATAGCTGTGCACTCAATCTCAGTTGTTGTCAAAGACCACAGCAGCTATGTTGTGAAGTGTGCTCACCTTGGAAAACTTGAAAGGAAAAAAAAAAAGGTTTTCTTCATCACACATACAGCACTTGTACCAGGGTGTAGGGTGTAGAAAGCAAGCGTAGAGTTTGAGAATCTGTATCCACAATTTTATTATGAATGCCAATGTCAGAATTCTTTGTCAAGTGAAATAAAATTATTTGGACTGTAGACTCTGTCATGTTCTGTTTCAATTAAAGCAGTATTTTTTTTTTTTTTATTTGGTTAAATATATGTATTTGTGTTTAAGATGAGTAGATTAATATGACTTCCAGATCTATTCATTTAATAGTCTGCAGCTGTTTGGCTCAGCTTAGCACAAAGACGAAAAACAAACAAACAAAAAAAAAAAAACGGGGGTAGCCTTTCTTTTACAAAGTCTAAAAAGATGAGTCCCAAAACCCCAGGGATGTTATGTGGCTTTCTTGGATATTGGTGTCAGCAAAGAAACAGTACACTGCAATCAAAAATAGCAATAGAGACTCAGTTATGCTCTGATGGGCTGTATGACTGTCACGCAACAGACAACTTTGTTGGCATTAGAAAAAAATTATGTTGCAGGAGGTTGCTGGCAGTCATTAGCTAACTTCTTGTGCTTTTTCTGGTCACTAGCAGTCTGCCGCAGTTGCCAGTAGTTTACACAAAAGATGCCGACTTCCCTGCAAACACTCGGAAACTACTCGTCAATTTTCAAACAGAAATGGAGCACGTTTTGAAATGTGTTGGTTGCAGCGGTAAGGCACAACTTTTACTTTGAAAGCAAATGTTCTTTGTTTCCGGTTTGCGTCACACTTTTTCAAGTTTCACGTGACCAAAGCCGTTACAAAGAGGTTTATGGTGCAGCACTTTCACCTAGCAACAGCCAGCAACCTCTAGCAACCATTTGTTGCTTTATGTTACTTTAGCGAGGGTAAAACTGTTTTTGGGCTTGTGGTAGCCTAGTTAATAAGCTTAAATAAATGTATCCTAGCATAAGCTTCAGTAAATGTGTCCATTCCCCCAACCACTGACTGCAGTTGCTGTCCATGGTGCTGATCAAAAACTAGAATGATGGTGTTAATATTACTGATTATTGCCGTATCATTTATTTTTAAACTTACAGTGTGTGTGTGTGTGTGTGTGTGTGTGTGTGTGTGTGTGCGTTTGTGTGTGTGTGTGAGAGAGAGAGCGAGAGAGAGAGAGAGAGAGAGAGCTCGGATATGGTGTGGCGGTAAGGGCCCAAAAAATATCTGCCCCGGAGCCTATCACAGAGATGTTACGCCTGTGGAAATAACCAATCACAGGAGAGTGTACTTCTAGGTGGTCCAATCTGGTACCAACCTTATAAAAAAAAAAAAAGCTGAAAAGGAATAAAGGCATTATGAAGTCAAAGAAAATAAGAGAAAGCAGGAAGAGAGGAAGTATGTGTCACCACCATGTTTGATATGTGGCAGCAGGACAACTGATCATAAGATTATTTTGTTAGATCTCTGGAAGGAAGCCAGTTTTCTGATTGAACTGATATATGATGTCATCCTGAGTCCATCTAGCATTTCCTGCTGTGCTTGACAAAAACAATAAGCTCAATGTGCTTTAGAATTCTTGTATGAGGGCCCTGGTGAAGAGGCTCTATCAGTGGCATCATGACTGAGATTTGAGGGCAGATATCATCTGCAAAAGCATTTAGCATTCAGGTTGGGTACCACTATTTTACTGGTACTACTGTGTATCATTCCAGTTCTTTGATAAAACTCTTATCAGATTTATTTTCTGTCAAGTTATAGCCAGTGTTCAAGTTAATTTGATACAATAATTGTTACATTACTTTTGTGTTACTCAGCAAAAATGCCTGAAATGAATTGTAACCTAAGAATCTGCTAACAATATATCCTCAAACCTTTACCAGTTATGTAAACATCTTCACCCTTCAAAAGCTGTAGGACGCTCTGCTATTTTAGTGCATTGTCCTTTAAAAAACTCTGATGTTACTGAGTACTTAAAAATACATAAAGTATAATTATTTCTCATTTTGTGTAAAAAATAAAAAAAATCTGATTGTTAGTCCCTTGTTCTACTGCACCCACCACTAAGTATTTTTTTGCTAATGAAAATTATACCTTAAATTCAGAAAAATTACATGGAAAATGTGGGGAAATTACACCATAATTCGTGGGCTGTATTATCAAGTGCTGCCATTTATTCAGTACTGAGCTTTGAGCCAAGTACAACTATGCTCTGTCACCTAGGTTTTTGGTATCCATCCCTAGTTGCTATGCACTGAACTGTGAGTCAGCTCCTACTCCCAGACGCCAGTACTACAGACACAGTCTGGTCACACATGGCCACAGTGAGGAAAAATTGAAACAATAACTGAAAGCCTCCTCTCTTGGAATAGAACCACTAATATATTGATATTTTCTATATGTAATATAATGTATTCATAGTGAAACTCCATGTGTCAGTGCAACAACAGTATGTAGGCTTTCAGCTTGCTGGCACACCCCTCCTGCTTGCAGCAGTCGTGAGTCTCAATCGGCTAATAATGACAAACAGACTCAATGGGTACAGTGCAGCATTACCAGCAAGTGGGCATTTCAGGAACACATTTTCTTCAATAGGACCAACACAATGTTTCTGCCCCTCATAAATTATTCCAATGCAATATACAGCAGTGTATGGCTGCCAGATTTTATTTTCACTGCAGAAGAGTGTGAAACTCACTGAAGAGGAGCAAGGCTCACAAAACAAGATGGAAAGGAAACAAACACTCTGTAAATACTTATCATCCATTGTCACCTGATTATCATCTTTCTCCACTGTGTGTGTGTTTGTGTGTATAGGTGGATGCTGACAGTCGTCTGCTACCATCTATTCTCATTATCTTCCTGTCTGCCTGTGCCAAGCTGATTCTGTCTCTCTGTCTTCTCCGAAACCCTCCCTTGATACAGGTCTTGAGTGCACTCAATGTTGCATTTCCTTCTTGTCAGAAAGTGAGACCCTGCAGTAAGAGAAAGAGGCGAAGGAATAGGAAGAAAGAAAGAAAGGAGATTTTCACTCCAGTTGCTCTCTGTCATTGAGAAGAGCTTAGAGAAGGACGGGGAAACCAAATCTTAACACATTTCGGTGACATATTTCAGTTCAGACAGTAGGCAGATGGGGGGAGAGAAAGAGACGATTTCTTGGTTCAACAAGGAGAGAAAGAGAAAAGGAAGAGAGCAGACGAAAACAAAAGGACAGAAAGACAGAAGACAGGCACGGCCACATACATTTCGATGACACAGGCTGCTACCCTGTCAACCCCTGTGCCGTGGCATTACAGAGACATGGCAAACAAACACACACTTGCTGTGTATGCTGCTACTGCTGTCAACTCAACATGGCTCTGCCTATCAGTGCTGACAAGGACATCTATTCTCTGTCCTGGTGAAAGCACACGTGGAGGTAGCAGGGCCGATGCAGATCCACCAATTTAGACACATGTAATGCCACATAAACTCCCAGCTGCCATTTCCCTCACATGCACACCGTGCTGTAAATACAACACTTTCATCACTGTCCAAAAAAAAAAAAAAAAAATCTGGTGTATCATAACCAACCTGAGCTGCCTGAAGAGGCCATGCAGGAGTAAAACTGTTTTCAAAGGGCCAGGCTTAGTGAACTCTGAAGATAGATAGCCTTTGTTATCCACCTCAGGGGACTGAACCATGGTAGAGCCTCACCCATGCTTACAATGGGACCAGAAGGCAGTGAAGTGAGGGTAAGCTAGGTGAACAAGAAAAAGAAAATCAATTTGTCTGAGGTAGCGTTTTTACAGTGTTATGCTTGAAATAACTAGTAACACAGCAAAAAGCTGAAAGAAACCGATTGACTGAAAGAAAACCATGTGGCAAAACATGAAAAATTTGTATTTATTTTCTTACTTTTGAACCTATTTACACTGGTTGAAGTTTGCAAATATTTTTATTTTGCTTTTACTAATGTTATGCATAGAAAATATAAGTTGATTCAAAATAAGGTTGTTTCCCAATCAAACTCAAGTGTTCAATTCAATTCAATTCAATTCAATTCTGTCTTGCTGTATATTGTAAAACTCTGACCATATTAGAGAGAAAAACCCACAAAACCCCTATGAGCAAACAATAGGCAATGGTGGGAAGAAAGAACTCCCTTTTAACAGGAAGAGACCTCCAGCAGAAAAGCCTCAGGGAGGCTCAGCCATCTGCTGCTGAGGATAAAGAGAAGAAAAACGTAATGACATGCAGCAGTGGTATAAAAACACCTGGGTGTGAAAAGTGGTGAATGGAGAAGAAATGCTTAGTTTATCACAATGTATCACAGGACGTCCCCCAGCAGCCTTAGCCTATCCGCTCATTAGCCATTTCCGGGTCCAAATGCTGTGCCAGTACCCAAAATCAAACAAACACTCAGGTGCCAATGAGAGTTTAAAATGGTCCAAATTCTTTCAGCTTCACTAAAATGATGAGCGTGGCTGTTCTCCCAGGTGTTACAAGTATAAGGACCAGGCATCCGTGAAAAAGAAGATTTTCAAGGTTTAGTGGGGTTAGAAGTTAGCAGGGAGTTAGCTAGGTAGTTTTCACCTAAAGATGATATACCATGACTGAAGTATTTCTAAAAAAAAAAAAAAAAGTAGAGCTGTGCTATAACTTCGGAAGTAAACAAAAATGGAAAACAAAATGGCAGCGATACTTGGAGGTTTAGTGAAGTCAGGCTATCCCAAAAAGTTGAATCTGTTCATCTGGACGTGGCGTTTTTTTTTTTTACGCCACGTCCAGATGAACAGATTCAACTTTTTGGGATTCTTTTACCTGGATTATTGAGCATGCATCAAGTGAAGTCAGGCTAGTTCACATATAATGATATACTACCTGATGGCCAGCTACAGAGCTGTAGTTAGACTAATACAAACACATTAGCACAGGGATGAAGGTTAAACAAATAAAAGTTCATTTTGAGGGTTGCAGATTGGCAGAGGCAAGTGCCATTGTATGGCAGGAAGAAGACACAGAAAACCCCAAAAAACTGAATCTGTTCATCTGGACGTAGCGTTTTCAGTGGGAGAAACGTTTCGCCACTCCATCCAAGTGACTTCTTCAGTCTCAGCTGACTGCAGGTTTCCCCAACCTTATAAACAGTACATTGCATAATGACCGAACTACCTGACATACTAATGATCATGAAACTGACCTTATGGCCCATTGTTAGTCAGTGGTGCTAGTTTCGGTGGTTTTACTGTGCACCCGTGGATGTACTGCTTTATCACTGGCTTCACTTTGATACTGAAAAAATCTTAAAAGCTGAAGAATTCAGTCCAGTCATGGTATGTGCTGTTACATGTGTTTGCTGCAGACCAAGCAACTTTTTGTTGGCAGGTTTAAATATCTGTATTTTGTTTAAAGTTATAATTGCTAGATCCTGATGCACATTTCCTTTCCTGATCCTCGTTATTAGTTTCTTTTTTTTTTTTTTCAAATCATCAAGAGATTAATGGGACAGGAGTGCAGAGGCTTCAGAACTTGTCTTACAATCCTCCAGTTTTAAAGATTTTTTTTCAGCATTAAAATAATCCAGTGAAAGGTTTCAGTATTTCCACTGCTACACAGCAAACAATAACTGTTGGCAGTTAATTCCGCAAACTTTATTTTCCAAATTGTAAACAAATACAGTTTAAAATAGCACTTATGCTGCTGCCACGGTGTAACTCGGTTTAATGCGGTAACCTGAACCTGTCTATTAAAGTGCCCAATCACATTAGGACCCCTCTTCCTTTGGGCTCCGCCCCCAAACTGTCAAAAGTCATTTGATTCACGCAAGCAGGATTCCGCTCCGAGTGAAGAGAGCTACCCGCGTGAGCATGAAACTGCAGCAGCGCGTGCAAAGCACTCTTGCGTGCGCGATGGCTTCTTTGTGCCTGTGCCTTTTGAGTTCTACGCGCGGGTTGTTGAATTTGCCTTGAAAGGTGCAAATGTAATGTACTGTATGTGATTCAACTAGAAAAAAAATCTTTTAGCCAAACATCGAGTAACCATAAGAATCTCATGGTAAATGCTATACATGGTTGACTGAGTTTTGTAGTGCTACCATCTTTTTTCTTTCTTAACCCATATTAAAAGCAGCTAACTACTAAGCTTCTGGTCATTTGTCCAATGCACAGTTGTTCACTGAGTAAAAAAGGAGGAGCTACTTGCAATCTGGCATTTGTGAAATGCACTGCTTTTCTTCTTCCTCCTGACTGTTTCTTCTTCAGCTCCCCTCAGACTGCTGGCAGAGGTGGAGGGCTAGTGATTGTGTTCAAATCCAGTTTCCAATGTCGACAGTCACTGTCTGACCCCTTCTCCACCTTTGAGGACATTTCTCATAAACTTGAATACTCCTGTACTGTGCGCTCTGATCTGCCTGCCAAAATTAAACAAAGATATCTTAGTAGAATTTGCAGAGTTTGTGGGAGGAATAACAGTGAATTATGATTGGTTCCTGATTGTCAGTGATTTTAATTTTCATGTCTGTTGTGAATCCAGACTCTTGGTCAAAGAATTTCTTGATCTTATTGAAACATTTAACCTCACTCAGTCAGTTCCTGGTCCAACACATGAAAAGGGGCAAACACTGGACCTTGTGTTGTCATTTGGTTTAAACTTAGGTCTCAATGACATTTGCGACACTCGAATTTCAGACCATTTTGGTGTTTTATTTACTGTTACTCTAGTCTCCTCTCAAGTTAAACCGTGTGCCCCGGCCCACCGAGTGCGCACGGTAAATTCTTTAACAGCATCTTCATTTTCATCAGCTTTTAATGACTCTGTGCTTGACAATCAGGATTACTACTGTAATCTTAGTCCCGATGAATTCATAGTTCTTTTTAATTCTATTTGTACTAACCTACTGGACATGGTGGCTCAGTTAAGCACACAAACCTCACTTTCTTTTTAGTACTCTTAACTCTCTTATAAATCCATGTAGTGCTACTTATATATCTGCACTCTGTGAAAAATTTCACACTTTTTTTAAAGAAAAGATTTCTACTATCAGGTCTTTTCCCTGTCCTAGATCTTGCTGTTTCTCCTGTTTGCCCAGTTGTCTTTGAGAACTTTGAACAGGTGTCTCTTCCGATCAATTTGGACTCTTCTGTTCTCTCCAATTTCAGGCCAATCTCTAAGCTCCCTTTTCTGTCAAAGGTTTGAGAGAAAGTAGTCTATACCCAACTACAGTCATTCCTGGATTTAAACGGCATCTCTGAGAAGTTCCAGTATTCTACTCTCCTTGTGCTCTTGGGCCTGACTGCGGCATTTGACACTGTAAATCATAGCATTCTTCTGTCACAGCTTGAATTATGTGTTGGTATTAAAGGTACAGCCCTTAAATGATACCATTTATATTTGTCAGATAGGAGTTTCTCTGTCCATTTAGGACAGTATTCATCATCTGTGACTCCACTTAGTTGTGGGGTACCTCAGGGTTCTCTATTGGGTCCTCTTCTCTTTATATATGCTTCCCTTGGGGTCAGTTTTTAAAAAGCATAACTTCTTCTTTCATTGCTTTGCAGATAACATACAGATTTATCTGCCTATACAAACCAACAGCCATACTTCTATTCAGGCACTGTTGAACTGTCTTAGAGATGTACAATGATGGTTGGAGATAAACTTCCTCAATTTGAACAAAAGCAAAACAGAAATTATTTTATTTGGGCAACCTGACCTGTTAGATGGGTATGACAGTGCCATTGGTCTCTTTGCCTCTTACTGTCATCCGGTTGCAAGAAGCCTTGGTGTGGTTCTTGACTGTGCTTTAAAATTTGATAAACAGATTAGCTTTGTTGTTAAGACAAGCTTCTTTCAACTACAGCTCCTCAGTAAGGTGAAGGCCTATCTCCCACCACATGACTTTGAGAGAGTAATTCACGCTTTTATTACCTCTCGTTTAGACTATTGTAACTCTTTATATGTTGGCTCTGATTGGTCATTTCTTCGTCGCCTGCAAGCTGCAAAATGCAGCAGCTCTCCTTTTGACGGGAAAGAAACGGCGTGATCACATTACACCTGGACTTGCCCTCTTTACACTGGCTTCCAGTCCATTTTAAGATCCAGTTTAAAAATGTATTACTTGTTTGTAAGAGTCTCAATGGTTTGACGCCCCAATACTTAACAGAACTTTTGAAACCCTACAATCCTACCAGAGCACTGAGATCTACAAACCAACTGCTCTTGGATATTCCTACATCCAGGCTTAAAAGCAGAGGTGATAGAGCCTTTTCAGTGGTGGCCCCTACTCTTTGGAACAACTTACCTTTTCACATAAGAGCTGCCCAGTCTCTCAATCATTTTAAAACACTTTAAAAAGCTATTTGTTCTCGCTTGCTTTCAGGTCTAGTTGAGCAGAGTACCCAGGCTTTTATTATGCAAACACAGTCTTATTGTCATGGTTCTGGGTCTCTGACCCAGTATTTTGTGTTGTTCTGGACTTATGATTAATTTCCTTAGAATTAAGAGATCTTTTATGTTGTAGTTCCTGAGTTTGTTATCCTCTAATGCCTCTGAGTTTGTTACTTATATTTCTTGATTTCTTGTTTTATTATGTGGGTTCCCCTTTCGTGTCCAGTCTGTCCTAGTCTCGTCTCCATGCTTGTTTATCTTCAGTTCCCCTTGTCTGTCTGTGTCCTGTCCCCGTCTCTGTGTTTCTGTTTTCCCTAATTTCCCTTTGTGAATTTAAACCCTGAGTTTGCTTTTGGTCTTTGTCACGATCTCCCTCATCCCTCCTAGCTGTGTGTTCTGTATGTCCTGTCCTGCCTGTGTAGATTCCTAGTTTAGCCTAGTTGAGTTATTGTATTCTGTTTTCCGTTAAACCAGCAATAAAGCTGCCTTTAAGCTCAGTCCAGCTTCCGAGTCCTGCATTTGGTTCCTAACTCTGCCTGCTTCACACAGGATCATATGACACTTATTTACTTGTTTTATTTGATTTTTAGTGTATATTTATTGTTGATTTAGTGACTGTTATGTATGGTGTATATTTTGTATAACTTCTGCAGCACTTTGGTCAACTGAGGTTGTTTAAAATGTGCTAAAGAAATAAACCTTGAGTTGACTTGACTATTCAAAAAAAATTATGATGATAATAATATTATTATTATCATCATCATCATTATTATTATTATTATTATTATTATTATTATTATTATTATTATTAGCATTGTGTGGTGGACAAGAAGCACAACAGTTTGTTTTTATTGATACTGTAATCAAATCATTGAAACATTACTGAAAAATTTATTCACAGAATGATTTTCAAAGCACCAATTCTACTTAGAAAGTATTTGACTAGACAATTGTAATAATTGTAATAGTGTTTCATTTGATAGATTTGTTATTTGTTGTTTTATCTTGGAACATTTAAGAAAAGTGTGTGTGATGACTGCAAGACGGTCCAGGTCATTTTTTCTGTTGTCTGCTGCAGCTTCCTCTCTGCCAGTTGGAAAGTTTTTACGCTGGAAAGTGACAAGAAATACTGGTGAGGAATGCAAAAGTTATTCTGATGTGCTGAAGCTGTTGCAATAATGGAAAAAAAAAAGTGAACATGATTTAATGTGTTTGCTGAATGTAGCCTTAAAAAGTTAGGTGTAGATAAACTTTAGATCCAGCTCATGCAACACTACACACTGATTGCCAAGATTTATTTACATAATTTTAGCTAATCTTCTCAGGTACAACCTCACAGTGATCACTCAGTTTAATGTTTCAAGGTAGGCTTCAATAAAAAAAAAACAAAGAAAAGAAAAAAAGACTTGATTTTTCTTTTTAAAAAGTATAAATTAAGTACTTTATACACTTGTCTTTCTTAATCTATAATAATTAGCTGATACAAATAGCAATATTATTTTAATTAGAGCAGGGAAATTTGTATGAGTGTTACCTTTTGGGAGGACATTTTCCTCATAGTATCCGTCATTAGTTATGTTACCAGCTGGGCGGTACTGCCCGGCCACAAACACTGTGTTTCCGTCAGTGGCTAAGCCCACGCCCAGTTCAGTGCTGTTTTTCCACACCACCTGAGTAAAATGACCTGGTAGAAAAAACACATAAATAAGATGTGTAAAAACATACTAATCACCATATTCTCGTGGGCTGAGCTTCTAATGATGAATAGTTTAGCAATGCACATATATGCATATTTTTACTATTCTCAGTATTTTAAACCCATCTACATTCTTGTAGCCCTTGAGGAATTTTTCGGGAGGGCTGCATATTACCAGTATTGCCTTGAAATCCAGGCTTGCTAAAGTCATAATCCTTGATCTCACTGTACCATGAATCCACAGCTTCTTTCCCTGAAACACGAAGAGAGAGAAAAATAGCTTAAAAAACTGAATTGGTGGTTGGAGTATGAGCTCTATAGCTTAAAAATGTCAAAACTAAATAAGGACAAACATTTCAAATTGTTTAACTGTAATGCGAAGAGATACAGTGGTATTTCTTCCTTTAAAGATTAATCTGCCTTTAATTCATCACGATGACAATGTGACCTGTTTATGACAGGTTAAAAGGTAAACAAAGGTGTTATATATAAAGAATAATTCACCTGTTAGTTTCTTGGCTACAGAGCTGAATGAATAGAAGACATTCTCTCCATTGTCAGTGTCACTGTGGCCCAGACTTTTATTTTTCAGCATGTGATCGGCCCATTTTTGAGCTTCAACATTCAGCTCGCTGTTATAGGTCAGTGGTGGTGCACCGTGTTGTGCCCTGTAGGCATTGTGGGTGTCAAGAAACACCTTCTTATAACTCTCATCTGCAAACCAAACATCATAAATTGATGAGCTTTTAGCTCTTTGAGGAAACATGTTTCGTGCCAAGGCGGGCATGTTTACTGGTTGTGGATGTAGACAGGATGAATCATGCCCTGTAATTACACAAATGTCTTTAAGGTGATCTCTTGTTCTGAAAAATCATTCAGTGCACTTACCTGCCATTGTGTCTGCTGTTACGAAGACTGGAATGAAATAAGGAGAGTGAAAAAAACTAGAAGAAATCCATTAAATGGTTGCAGACAATGTGAAAAAAATTAAATAAATCATCCAGGTGCTCAGGTATTATGTGATGATGAAAGAATAATTTAATAAACGTCTAATCTAACTGCAGTAAACACAAATCCCCTCCTGTAACTGCAGTCATCTCCAGCACTCACCTGGTTCAGGGAGTTTAGCTGATGTTTGGAGGAATGTCCTGTGAGTACACTGTTCCACTATTGTGAAGCTGGTATTTATAAACAGAAGCTCTCCTTCCTTGTCTCTATATGGAGGAGGAGACAGACACCCGTCTCTCTCCTGTAGTTTTTTTTCCCTTCCGGTTGTCATTTTTGTACATGATTCATAGTTCACAGTGACATTACTTGCAGGATATCCCACATTCTGTGTAGGGATTTTTGTTCATAATATTGTTTTTGTAAATTTTTTAAACCCTAATTCCTCAGATACATTATACAGATACAAGTATAACAAGGTTAAAGATACAAATATTTTCTGCTGAGAATAATCAACCATTTGAGATGCCTGTGGGTGTTTTTCCAGTTCCTTGGTATTTCTTTGTTTATGCTTAAACAAATGGTGAATGCACTGGTACTTATATAACGCCTTTCTACTCAATTTGAGCACTCAAAATGTTTTCTGCTACAAGTGTCATGCACCCAATCACACAGCTCTTTTGTCGATGCCAAAGCGCTGCTTATCTAACATTCACACACACACGGATGCACTAGGGGAAACCCAGGATTCACTGTCTTTCCCTAGTAGCTGGAGGACCCAGGAATTGATCCACAAACCTTCTAACTGGCAAATGACCTGCTCTACCACCTGAGCCACAGCCGTCAAATGGTATATAATTTTCTGAAACAGAGTGCAGATGAGTGAAGGCATGCCAAGGTGTTGTCAAACAGGTTGGACTTTTTTTCCAGTGAAGTGCAGATTCCTTCCATCTGATAGCAACAGCTGTTACTGGCGGTTTAAATGAGCTGAGGTCTGAAAGAAACACAGACAAACAGAAGACTTCGAAAGCACAAACGTCTCATTAGTTCCCTATCAAACATTTTACTCCTACACCCTTAATGTATGCCTGTGTTTACCACAAATCCAGCAAATAGTTTCCTAATCATAGTGACATGATGAACTGCTTGCTCCACAGCCTGAATTTGCACAAACTCTCTGAATATTGAAAACAGTATTGTTTTTTCAGCAAAATAAATATAATATATAGTCACAGTTTTGGTTTACAGGTATACTTTGACACTCAGGGAGGAAGTTTGCCCTCCAATAAACAAGGGTTTAAACAAAGCCTGAAGCTTTTTAGGCACCAAAACCTCCTTTTTCTTTTCCTGAAACAGAGGAGTCAAAGATAATAAATGGAAAAAAGTCACACGGAACAACAGATGAGTATCTGCCAGAGTGATTATAGATTAGATGAGATTTGCTCGTTTCATTTGAGTTTTTATTGTTTGAAAATGTTTAGTTTTAGTGTTAGTTCTTGCTTTTTTAATTATTAGAATATAGGTCGTATTTGTCAGGTTTTTAAAAATTCAGAACAGGAACTAAACTAAGGGTGGAAAGATCCATAAACAAGCATCTGAAGACAGCTACGTTGAAGGTCTGGTAAAGCATCAGAAAGGGCCAAAACATTCTTTGGTGATGACCTTGGGTTTGAGACTTAGGGTTGTCTTGGCCTGCAAAGTAATAAAAAAATACATCCTGCGCAGTGATAATAGCTGTGACTGACATTGCACAATCCTGCTCTTACTGCCTATAATTTGACAGAGCACCAACTTTGGGTTTAACAGCTTTCTCTTTCTTCTTTATTTAAAATGTATCACATCAAGCCTTGATTGTAACCACTTCTTCTACAAGCTTAATAGAGTTCTTAACCTAAACCAAAGGCCTAACTGTACTCTCCATTCTAAAGCTATAAAAC
>VUQS01075483.1:0-22484 GCA_015108495.1 Heterochromis multidens
AAGGTTGGGGAAGCCTGCAGTCAGCTGAGACTGAAGAAGTTACCAGTTGGTGACGAAACGTTTCTCCCACTAAAAAACGCTACGTCCAGATGAACAGATTCAACTTTTTGGGATTTGATCCAAAAATTTCTCATTTAGATTCATATCGCCATAAGACCTGTTGCCACTGATTTTCAGTTCAGTTCTTGTGTAATTTAGCATACCACAGCCTTTTCTCCCTGTTTCTCTTCCTTAAGAACAGCCACCTTTCCACTGAGACCATTTTTTAAGTGAACAGCAGATGGACCAGATGAATCTCTCAGGTCCTGTGTCAGGTCTTTGCTTGTTTTTTAGACCTGACACTTATTCTTTTGTCCTACACACCGCAGATCTTGTTGGTGCAAAAATACTATTTTCTGCCAGACAAACTGTGTCATTTTCAGCATTTTTCACAGATTTAACTAGAGAAATGTGAACAAAATATTGTATGTGTTTTTGCAACAGGCTTCAAGTAACAAAGGGCCTAAAGATAAAATTTTAAATTGTTTATTATTTTTTTTAAAGATTATTTTTTGGGGCATTTATGCTTTATTGGACAGTTGAGTAGTGAAGACAGACAGGAAAGTGGGGAGAGACAGAGGGGAAGACACGCAGCAAAGGGCCATGTGGCATATGGTCGCCTGCTCACCCACTGAGGTAAACTGACGCACAAAATGGTTTCTTTTTAAGTTGTCTGGTATTTCAGAATCAGAATCATCTTTCCAAGTTCATGCACACAAACAAGGAATTTGACTCCGGTTCACTTTGCTTTCTGCATGCAAGAAAAGAAACAATTTTTTTTAAATAGGCAATATATACAAAATATATTATATATATATAATAGATAAAAAGTAAGAAAAAACAAGTTACAGAAAGTCTTAAGAAACTATACAAACTATAAGTGCAAAACTGAGTAGTGAAATGTGCATATGACCTGAATGATATAACAGTGGGTTATTACACAGTGTTCATCAGAGTGACAGCCTGGGGGAAGAAACTGTCTCTGTGGCGGCTGGTTTTTGTAAACACCGCTCTGTAGCGCCTCCTGAAGGCAGCAGTTTGAACAGTTTATGTCCAGGATGTGAGGGGTCTGCAGAGATGTTTTCTGCCCGTTTGCTAACCCTGGACTTGTACAGGTCCTGGATGGAGGAAAGATCAGCACTGACGTATTTGTAGTGGTTCATCCCTTGAGTTGGATGCCTTTTTAATGCTTGAATGAGTCACTGTCAGTGTTAAGTGGTTTAAAAAATTCCTGTGAAAATGGGGACTAAAAATTAGTGAAAAATTCAATTCAATTCAATTCAATTTTATTTATATAGCGCCAAATCACAACAACAGTCTCCTCAAGGTTCTTTATATTGTAAGGTAAAGACCCTACAAAAATATAAATAGCATATAAATAAATAAAAAGCAGCCAATGTCCAAAGACAGACTTTGAAAGCCTGAAGAACTATTGCTCAAGACCGCTTAAAAAATTACAAGAAAGTCTGGCTGCTTGGAAGAAAACTATAAAGACTTTAAATTTTTTTGTACTTTTGGCTCCCTCATCTCAAAGTCAATGTTTCTTTTTCTTTTTTTGATGCCTGAAATTATGATTTCTCCTACAAATTAAAATACATAAGCAAGTGCTTCTAATGTGTGACCTTTTTGGATTACAGTTTATCTGTTAAGTTTTTGTAAAGGGTACTGAGCCCTGCAAAATTTATTTGGAATATAATAAATTTGTTATTACTGTTTGAAAAATATTAGCAAAAACCTGAAAAAATGAAATATACAAAACATGTCTAAAAAATATCCATCAGATATTAATAAAATGTAACAAAAATATTAGGTCAAAATAGTAGAGATGGGCCAGAACATTATTAGAATATCCGAAAAATCATGATAGTGACTTTCAGCTGCATCGCATGTTTGATTTGGCAGAGTTTCATGGTGGATGCCCTTCCTGACGCAACCCCAAAGGAGATTTGCTTCTCCAGCTGAAAACAAAACAGTGACCTTTTCCTTGCCAAGCAAATGTGTAACCCACTACACTATGAAGGCACTAACTGCAAAAGTAATGATAAAATATCAAAATCATGTCCAAAATATTACATATCCAAAAATGTTAAGATGTGTGGAAAGTTTCAGAAAAATAATAGGCACATCTAGAAAAAAATATCAAAGTATCAATTTCATTGTCCAAATAAAATAGATCAAACATATAAGAAAGATAAAAATATGTTTTTATGAAGATTAAAATTAATTAAATTCTCTACCTCTGCGCATAAAATGTGCAAGCCTTGACTGAAAAACATTAATAACATGCCCAAAATGTGTTGGGAGAAAATTTTAATTAAAATCTTCAATGTCAAGTGAGTGTCCAAAACAAAGAAAGTTTGAACATAATTAGAATATCTAAAAGTTAAAATATTACAACAATACGGGTTTGAAAAGCATTAATTTACATTTTTAAAAAGTTAATAAAATGTATGAAAAATATTAGTAATAACGAAGGAGCTGTAAATTCTGAAAAGTAACTCAGCTGAAGAGAATTTTTCTTGTTTAAATCAACTAAAACAACATGTATGCAAAGTTGAAACAGAAAACAAACACTGCTCAGTCATGCACTCGTATGGCAGTCCTGCTATTTCTGACGGCACTCGAAAGCAGCGGGCGTGTTATGTAAGAGGTCACTGGTGAGAAGGGGCACAGAGCCAGAGCCCTCAGTGTGGGAGAGTGAAAGCTTTAAAAACAGACCTGTGAAGAGCCTTAAAGCTGAACGCTAACCTGCTGACATACATTACTGCGTCTGGGAGAAGAGGAGCACACTGCAGGGAACTCAGAGGTCTCATTCTGTGTCTTTTGTCACATTGATTCCACCTTGTTTTGAATACCTACTGCTCCCTTTTTGTCAGATCTTCCACTTCTTTGCCTTTGTGTGTTTCCCACATTTCTGATTCCCTCATTCTACAGCCAGATTCACGGTCCTGTGTTTATGTTGTCCGCATAGCTCTTTGGCTATGCAAGGAGAGGTGATTATGGGAATTCAACCAATGCAGACGATATGAAGACTTTTAGGACTGTCTCAGTATCAGATTTTCACTACACAGTTATCACAGTGAAAAGAATTCATGACGATGTTTTCTTGATGTCTATAGAATATCTGAATAACAGTAACAATAATGTCAGTAAAACTGATCTTTTTGTGTAATGTGAGGTGTCTCTTCCCTGACAAATGAATTACATTTGAAATAAAAATGTATGGAGGTGGAGGGAGAGCCTGAACCAGAGCTGCACCAGTGTTCGAAGAGCAATTACATAATTATTTAAGATACCATCATCTTAAATAATGATAATATCATCATTTCATTTTAAACATCACATTTATTGGGGCAACTGTGGTTCAGGAGGTATAGTGAGTCATCTACCAATCAGAAAGTTGGTGATTTGCTCCCTGGCTTCTCAAGTCCTGTTGAAGTATCCTTGGGCAAGATGCTGAACCCCGAGTTGCCCCCGATGTGTGTAAATGTTAGACGGCTTACTTAGGTATAGGAGAAAAAAAAAGAAAAGCGCTTATGGGTGAATGAGTCGTAGTAAAAATGCTTTGAGTGATCAGTTAGAATAGAAAAGCACTGTATGAGTACCAGGTCATTAAGCGTTTGTTAATAATGTTGTAGTGCGATACCCCTCTGTACATACTTGTATGCAGTCTCCAGAATGATTAAAAGTGCATCACTCGGTAGTGTTTCACTCGTAGTTTAGTGTGACCTCAACAAAGTTGAGGGAATGTTGCGTTCACCTACTGATGATAAAATTGATGTCACATAGACCCAAGTGGACCCTTGCATTTGGAAACTTTAGCCGTGCATAAGTCTTGCTGGGCTTTGCCTTTGCTCTTTCCCACTGGATCTGCTTGATTGAAGTGACTTATTTTCTGTGTACCGAACCTGTTTTTGCCTCAAAGACTTCAAAAGACCATCTTGAGTGGTGCTTTTGAGTCCTCTCTCTCTTTGATTCATTTGTCATTTACAAACCTGAAAGATGATTAAAATAACATAAAAATACAAATTCTGGCTCAGTAGGCTAAACTAAACAGTTTAATCTTAGTATGGGGTAAGGAGCAGAAGCACAGGGAAGGTCGGGGGGAAAGCAGGCCAAGGCTCTTTAGTTCAGGAAAACAGGTGACAGGCAGAATGACACATTTAACCGCTTCATGTCACAGTTTTCTGAAAACTTTCTGAAACTGCAGATTTAAAATTCTTCGTGGTCCTCACAAACAGAGAGGCACACATATAAGACCACATCTTGTACTTCTATGGTCGGTTTATATTTGCAGCATTTGTGTCCTCAGAGCTTTGATGTCATCATATCTTTGTTTGTCATTTTGTCTTCTTTTCTTCTCTCGCCTATTTTGTTCTTTTCCTGTGGGACGAGTCAGGCGTCTCAGCCTCTTGAGGTTTCTGTGTCTCGCCTACAAAACTCAACCTTTCCAGTTAGTTTCAGCATCATTACAAACAATAAACCTGAACCTTTATCTCCTGCCCTCTGTATCTCAGTGTGGAGCATATTAGCTGGTATTTGTGGCCAATTAAGCTATTTCACAACAACTGAGTGAAGTGGATGTGTGCAACTTTTCTATACTGTGGTCCTGTTTTTCTTATTGTTCTGGTGACTGTAATGGCCAATCAGATTATACTATACAGAGTAAATTGCTTTTTAACCTTAGTGGTTCTACAAAGGGCTTATCTTCCTCATCCATCCACACACTCCCACGCTGATGTGGAAGTGGAAATTAGTTAGCATCTTTGCATGTCCAACTCCCTTGGTTCCAAGTCATTGACTGTTTTTTTTTTTTTACAGGTTTTTTGAAGTAAGCAGTAGGTGTGCGGTGAACACAAGCTCATTTTCACGTTTTGTTCTACATCATAAAATACACCACTCACTTATAAACTTTGAAGCTTGTGTGTATCCAGGAAGGTGTTTTCTAACAAGTGGCTCAGTGAGACTAGAGATGCCGTACAGATACGAACATTCATCAGCCAGTCTTTTAAACAAGCCATGAGTCATGTGTGGTTCATGTGATCCACAGGGTTTACATTCACTGGGTGTTAGTTAATGGCTAGCTAGCTGTCATTAAATTTTCTAAGTATTCATTATGAACTCTTGTCTTTTGTCAGAACTGATGCCCCCTGAGAGTATTGTGACTTCCTTGATCTACATTTATGCATTTTAAAAGTCCTGTGCTTATTTCAGCCTTTTTTTGTCTCGCTCTACTTCCCATAATAAGACCTCTATTTTATCCCCTTTTAGCTACTTTCAGCATTACATTCTTTCTGCTTATTTTTCTTTCTTATTCTACCCTCGTTCTTTCTTTCTCTTTCTCCACGGCACCTCACCCGTCTCTCCTGCCAGGCTGTATTAAATGTAGCTAGAGGAAAACGCTATACACCTTTTTCATCTTTATGTTTATTTTTTTATATTGTACATAAACACAAACAAAATGTGTTTTAAACAATAATACATTTATACAATAAAACTCTGCACTATAGTTATGCCAGGTTTCATGTTGTTGTTGTAAAGAAGAGCCTATACACTTATTAAGTCTGATGTCATTAGCCATATCCATATCATTTCCCAAACGCAAACAAGCACTTGGGTTCTTTCAACTCTATTAAAATGATAAGTATCACAGATCAAATGTGTCCTATCAAACATAGTCACTAGTATCTATGAAAAAGAGGATTTATGAGGTAGAGTGGAAATTGATATTACCAGCAAGCTAGCTAGCTGATTCACATCTAAAAATGATATGCCATGTTGTGGCTATGATATTTCTAAGAACAACAAAAAACAAATGACAATACTGTGCAAAAGTCTTGAGACACCCCTCATTTCTTCATATTTTGCTGGGAAATTTGGAAACTGGTACAGCGATTTATTGAAAAGTGTGTAAACATTCATGTAAATACAATATATACGGCAAAACTGAGTTTGTACCATTCTGAGCTTTTAAGTCAATATTTGGCATGATGTAGTTATGTTCAGATACTTTTTTGAGAACCTCATGGGGACCTGTAAACTTTGCCTGAAAGGGCGAGCTTTCCATGGGCAGTAGTACCAACAGTTGGTCCCCAGCAGTAAATACTTGGTGCTCAGCAAGTTGATCAAACAGCTTTTTCATCTTGTTTTTGAGCATAATCCAAGTTTTCCTTCTCCCCCGCCGCAAACAGTCTATACCTAAAGCCACTGACATAGTCAATAAGGTTTTTAGGGGGTTTGACTTCTTTCAACTGCTCATGCAGTAAGGTCAGTGGCTCACACAGTATGTCCAAACACTAACTCAATAGGACTGAACCAGCCAGCTAGTATCAACCACGGCAACCCGTCCTCCCAGTCTCCCCCCGTTTGACTGCAAGTTTGTGGTCAGTTTGAATACTAAAAATGGAAATAAACTGGGTAAGCACACACATGACATTTCTAGCAGTTATTGCTAGCAGCGAGTATGCAGCTGGATAACATGTACTCAGACACATAATCGTAAGGAGATAGGTGGCTCCAGACATAGAATGAGGCAGTGGGCCTACACAGTCAATTATTAGATGTTCAAAAGGCTGACTAATGGCTGGGATGGGAAGCAGAGGAGCATGTTTGATACTCTGATTAGGCTTACCAGTGAGCTGACACGTGTGTCTTAATATAAAAACCAATGTACTTTTTCAACCAGGGCCAGAAAAAATGATGCAGAACCTGACCATGTTTTTTTTAACACCCCAGTGTCTACAGTCATCATGAGCCAGTTTTAGCACAAGCTCCCAAAAATCTTCAGGTAGCACAACTTGAACAACGGGGTCCCCAATGTAACCTTCTCCATGAGGCACCCATTTTCTTACCAGCAGGTCATTGTGCGTGAAGTAACCCTTAGCACTATTTACCTCATCTCTAGGAAGCATCTGCTCAAATAAACTCTTTAGAGAAGGCTCGCCTTGTTGTTCAACCTTCAGGTCTTCCTTTGAAACTGAGAAGGGTACATCAGATAGAGAAAATGCACAGAGCTCTACAGCCTCACGGCTTCCAGGCACAAGATCAACATTTTCCCCTGACATTGAACCTGTCACTGAACATGCTGTAAAGACTTCAGGAAAATGCTTTTCATTCTCATCAGCTTGCTTCCTCACCAGTGGAACTGGGGATATCACCAGAGCTGGTGGGACATCAGCCCACACACTTGCCCCTGAAGCACCATTACCCAAAATTAGAGTAATGGCAAAGCTGGATGCACCCCAACCGTTAGCTGACCCTGAAAGAGGTCAGAATGCAGCATAACCTTGTGCAGTGGAACATGCAAAAATTTCATGCCCATCCCTACGACTCGGACAGAGGACCCTGTGTCACTCTCCTCTGAAAATGGCAAAACTGAAGCTTGAGTGAAAGAGTCAAAAGCTCCTGTGTCACGCAATATCTTAACTGGCACTTTCACCTCACCTCCCACAAGAAAAACCAAAGCATCTGACAGAAGACAGGCTGTAAGGCAAAACTTCTCCCTGAATATTCTCACTTGATTAGATGAAGAAACAGCTAGGCAAACGCCTTTTGCCTGTATCACAGCTCCACTGGATATAGACTCAGCCTTAAGAGCATAGCAATCAGCTTTCCAATGCCCTTTTTTATGACAAAAGTTAGACTTTGTCCCGGTTGCAAGTTGCCTGAGTCCCTGACCTCAGACCTACCTCACTGAACAGGAGGACTAGCACTGTCAGCACTTGCCCCAACTGCAGTACCCCGGGTATGAAAATCTCCGAAAGCATGCTTATGTGTCAATATACAGTCATCTGCTGGAGCAGCAACTTCAGCAGCAGTTTTGTCTTTTGATTGTTGACATGTGTGACAATAGCCACAGGGATGGAATTTTTTAAATTGCTCCAAGACTATTAGGTTGCACAGCTTTTCAAAAGGGTTGAAAACCAGCGCATGAAGTGAACAGATAAATCCAGCGCAAACTCAAGATGTGTTTGTTTTCTCCCTTTTTCCAAGTCTGAAACTGTTGCCTGTACGCCTCAGGAACTAGCTCATAAATTGATAGCTTGCAACGGCAAAGGGTCGTCACAATACTTTGGTTGCAACGACTGGTTATTTGACTTACTGTTATTTCTATCAGCTCAAAGCAGTCTGACCATTCTCCACTAACATCAACAAGGTATTTTTGCCCCGAGAACTGCCGCTAACTGGACATTTTCTCTTTTTCGGACCACTCTTTGTAAACACTGGATATGTTTGTGTGGGAAAATCTCAATAGATCAGCAGTTTCTGAGATATCAGACCAGCTTGTCTGGCACCAGCAATCATGCCACATTCAAAGTCACTTAATTCACATTTCTTTACCATTCTGATGCTCAGTTTGAACTTCAGCAGGTTGTCTTGACCATGTCTACATGGATTGAGTTGCTGCCATGTGATCGACTGATTAGATATTTGTGTTAACAAGCAGTTGAACGGGTGTACCTAATGAAGTGTGGAAATTACGCTCACCAGCCAACTTCTGTTTTTACAATCCTGCTCTGTGTTTAGTTGAGCCCGTAGACAGTATAAAAGATGGATGCAGCTTCTGGGTCTTAAAGGTGAAGCCAACACACCTGCATTCTTTTTAATGGTCACCAGGGGGCAATACCTATGTTTGCAACAAGCCTCCCAGTTTTATAGAAGTTTATGGGAAAACTGTCCTCAGCCCTGACCTCTATAAACATTTTCCTGATGAGTTTATGGGCTCAGACATTTCAGATCATACTGAAACATTAAGTCCATTTTGTAAATTTTTGTAAAGTATCAAGGTCAGATTGACCCCTTCCTCAACAAATCTGGTTTCAAAATACCAAGATGGCAGCGGCGAAAAAACATATCTCAGAGCTTCATAACAGTTCTTCCCAAATCTATGGGTGACGTCACAATAGCTACCATCTTTTATATTGTATATGACTGAGTCCAGCCTTCAACTGCTCTGCTCTTGTCCCACATTAGTTTTCCTTTTTTTCACTTTTAAAGAAGTTTTACACCACATGTGAAGTGAATGGTTGTGTGTGTATGTATATCCATGCTGGTGTGTGCATGAAGGTTACATTAGAGGTTGTGGTGTTCATGCTGGATGTGACTTTTAGTGTTTTTATGTAATTGAATGAAACTCCACAGGCAGCGGCTCATGACAACCGCCACTAACAGGATTTAATTATTTCTTTCAGGATGTGACCAGCCAGCCCTTTCCCCCCTTATTTCTCAGAAGACAAACTGGGGTTTAAGTCTCTGAAGACTTCTGTGCTCTGGGTGTGTTTTTGGGGGGATTTGATTGGCTCAGAGGCAGCTGTGATAGGTTGGTGGCAACGAGGAAATGAAGCTGTAAATTGGCAGAAGGTTCAGTCTTTTAAACATTTTCCTCAGCAGTTTAAGAGAATTTCAGCCCTTATCCAAACCAACCCCTCCCTACTCCCACCATCACAGGGACTCTTAGTTAATTACAAAGGCTATAAACATTCAAACTTGTGAGAGTCCCCAAATTTCTGATGTAGCTTTTGTAGGTGAAACATGAAAATCCAGCGTTAAACACTTCCCTTCTTTTCTTCTTACTTTTTCACAGTTGTAATCAGACTTTAGGTTATTTACTCAACACATGCTTATAATTGACCAGAGTGCTTCTTGTAGGGTGACTGTAAAGCATCTTTATCCTTTTTTCTCACCTCCCAAATATTAAGAGAATTTCCCACATTTTAATTGGTTGTAGCTTTTTAATTTAACTCCACAGGACAACACTGTCCTGAACTCTGGTTTTTATACAATGACTGAGGCGAAAACAGGAAAGGCACTCATCCTGGGTTAAAAGTATAAAAGATGGATGCTGCTTTCAGGTCTGAAAAGTGAAGCCAATGCAGGAATGTCTTAAATTTGTATTTTTTAATGGTCAGCAGGGGGTGATGGTTGTATAGAAGGCAATGGGAAATGTGACTCAGGATGCTACATAACATGCAGAGCACCAAAGGTACCATATGGTGATTTTTTTTTTTTTTTTAAGCCTTGTTAGTTTTTTCTTATACGTAAATAAGATAACTTGTTCCCACAAAATTAAAATTTTTACCTTACAGGACTTCAGGGGCTCCATAAAAACAGGAAGTTTAATACCACATTACTAAAATTCCTAATTGTAAAAATTCCTAATTTGTACTAAAATGCAAATTAATTTTCATTTGAGTGCGTTTGGGGTTATACATGTGTAGTTGTTAAGCCCACAGTAAACCCATGTGGGGCACAGGAACCCACAGTGGGTTCATGTAGGTCAAACCATGCAGGGTCCATAACAGTTTTGCCCTTTTCGGCCCCCAAGAAGGAATGTTGTGGACACGGCACAGTGAGATTGTTCACACAAGACTCATATGGGGCCTATGCAGGCTAGCTCATGCTGGACCCTTAGCAGTTTCCCTTTTTGAATTCTGTGGGCACCTGACAGTGGGCTTGCCTACAGAAAACCCACATGGGGGCCCCTTTGGGTTAACCCATGCAGGACCTTCGGGGCCTCCATGATGGTTTTCTGTGGGCAGCCCATAAAGGGCTTGCCTATTGAAAACCCATACAGGGGTGCCGAAGGGCTAAAACTGCTGTGGGTCCTGTGTGGGCACACCCACTCGGGGTCTGTGTGGGTTAGCCCTGCCCACACAGCTCCACAGTGGGCATGCACTGGTATGTTTGCTGGGACATTATTTATAATAGGGAAACACCCTTCAGGGAAATGTGACTATTGTGGAGAAGATGAACATATTTTATTACACTGTCAGAAATATGAGGCTGAGAGCAGGTACTGATTCAAAACCTCAGGAAGTTAAACTGGATTTTCTAAGACAGACTAACTTGTTTGATAGGATTTTTTTTTTTTTTTTTTTAATTAATTAATTAATTTTTTGAGTGACTTTCTGGTTCACAGTCCATACTAGTTAGTGGTGGTAATGTACCATTTTGCTGTTTGCCAACCATCAATAAACAAGAAGAAAAAGAAGAAGAAGGGGAAGTTCTGATAATAACAGAAAAACGCTGAAGAAAGGTAGGATTCTTGAAACTTTATGAAATGTTGTTTAATTACTGTAATTAATTATTATGTGTTATTTAAACAGCTATAACTTGTTCTGGCTCTGGGTTTGATAACTTTGATTTAAATACACGTCCATGTATAAACTAGATTCAGCTGTAACAGATATTGGTTCGCTTGACTTCTCCCACAGTGTGGGGTTACTCAGTCACTTTATGTAACATAAGCAGTTTAAGGTTGAGGAAATATACATTATAAAACATGACAACATTATCAAAGTGCAGTCTTGCATTGACTTTCTCCCGTTAATGTAACACTGACATTATGTAGCTAGACAATAAGCAACAAGGTTTGCAACAGGTGCCAAATATACTTTTCTGATATGTATAAACTGTAAGTGACATGTGTTTTATTTTTAATATTAATGATTTCTAACTTGAGCATTTTTTTTATTTCTAAGAGATAATATGATGACTTTTATAAGTATATATAATAAACAGTAAGAAAGCATGAATTCAAAATATTTCACATACAATTTAAAAAAAAACCCCAAAAAACCAGACATTATGGCTTTATATTGTGTTTCTGGCCATTAAAGGCAAACCTTTAATAAACATAAAGAACTGCATCCTTCAGGCTCACTTGTTCCACATTTTGTCATGTTACATCCTTGTTCCAAAATGGATTAAATTCATTTTCTCTCATGCTGCCTTATGTTTTGGAAAAACAATCTCTTCAATCTTTTGTTCTAATATTATTATATTGTGCCTCTTTTTCAGATCGGGGACTGAGGAGCAGACTGTGACAGATAAGTGCCTCTGTTAATATACATGTTCATATAGTAAGAGACTGAAACAAATACTTTCTTAAAATTTGTGCAAATATTAGTTTGTGTCGAAGAGCAGTGAGCAAACCATAACTACAGCTATCAGTCAAATGAGTAGTCGAATAAAAAGTGCATTTCTTTCTGGAAAGTTGGGAATTAAAAAGACTCAAATAAAGTAAAAAATTCCTCAAAACTGCACTTGAAGTAAATGTACTTCTTGAGCTAAAAGTAATTAACACTGTACTTATACTCTTTTACAGTTCTGAACACACCTATCTATTCACGTGATATTTTGTTTGAAACTTTACCTTTTTGAATTTACAGCAGATCAAACTCCTGCTTCACAGAGTGCCAGACTAACACCAATCACACCAGCACCCCGACCTCCACCAGATTCTTCTATAGTTGGCTTGTCAAGAAGGCTGACTATTAAGGGTTAGCACTCGTTTTAGGCTTTCATGTTTCACTGTCACTAATTTCACATTGTTGTAGTAGATGCTGAAGTGAGATTAAACTCATTATATTGCATAAATGAAACATGTTTTAATAATTCATTGTTCTTTCCTGCTGTCCAGCTGTCTCTCTCTCAGTGTTGTCTCCCTGTCCGCCTCTCTCACGCTCTCTTTCCCTGTGCCTCAGTCTTTTTCACTTTATTTAACTGTAACCTTTACAACAGATTTAACTTATATAATATTTTGGTGACTGTTACGTATATGTACTAAATATCACGCATTTTTAATTACACAAGAAAATAAAAACATGGCATTATTTCTCAAACGCTAATGAGCCGGCCATGAATTGAACCACTATCAAGACTTGAATTTACCTCACAAACCAGTAGTACAGGCCTCTAAAACTATCCTTAAGACATTTAAATTAACATCAGGCTGGTACAGGCAAATTTTGGGAGTTATTTGTTAAGTCAGATAGTATTTGTCTATAATTTTAACTTAAATTATTCTGTATTGTTAATTTAATTTCTTTACTATTTTGAGTTTTACTCTCTGGTTGTGAATACATGTTAGTGTAGTTATTCTACTTTGAACAAGTGCAGTTGTTTTGGATTTGCACGACCAGTAACCTTTATATATGTGGTGTACTGCACCACATATATAAACATATGTTCTGCCTTCTTCCTCCTAAGAGTTATATATAAATAAGGATCACAATACCACATCAGGAAATACTTAATTCAGTTATTAATGAAGTTACTGGAGCTGTGCCACGTATGTAAATTACACACAGCCCCTCTTTCAGTTTGGAGACAAACGCTTCTACTGTGAGATTGCCGTGGATATTCAATAAAGTCAAAGAAATAAGCATGTATGTAACTGACTGTTCAGTGTGACACAGAGTCTGAAAGAAAAGGTTTCAAGGTCTAAGTGTGAGAGCTGCAGCTCAGATTCTATTCATGGACTTACAATGGTGTTGCATTATTAAATAATAATGCTGCTGCAAGGGATGTCCTAAGGTTCATATGCAAGTGAAAATTAATGCATAAATATGTAAAATGATTCAGTCACACCAGTAATGGTGTGACATCCAGGCTGGCAAAATACACATCTGCACTCTGAAAACTGTTATCTTTCCTTATTAGTAAAGAAGAGTGTACAAAACATAGCCTGTGCTGACCATTACTTTTTCAGGCTAAAATGACAGACTGGTTCTGGGAGTTCATATGAGCAGCCTCTAACAGTGGTAATGCTTGGAATAATTTGATGGCAGACCAATATTCATCTTTGCTTGTTTTGGCCTTGCCATTGTGGAGCAGTTATTTAATAAATGTGGGTGCCTTGTTTTTCAGTTGGTAATCCATCATTTGTGAAATATATTTTAAAAATATCTATTTCAGGATGGTCAGTAAATCACTGAAAAACGGATACGTTTATGTGACTTTATATTGTCTTAAAATATATATTCCCCCTTTTACCAGCACCTTGTTTTACTGGCGGAATCGGGTGGTGATAAGGCACATGCTAGGTTTTTGCCAATCACTATTAAACAAAAAAAAGAGAAGAAGAACACATTACTGTCAGGGACAGGAGTGGTAAAATATAAAATTTTGGCTTACAGTGCCCATTCCTAATATATCTATGTTGTGATGGGGTCGCGGGGGACTCAGTTTTAAGAGTCGGCGATTCAAAGGTTTTAGTTTTCATTACTTAAATTCAATGTGGTTGTTCATTTTTGCTACTGAGAGGATGTCAGAGATAATAACCTGCTGAAGAGAAGCTTCCTGACCATCATTCACTGCCTCAGATACTGTCAGCCTTTAACGATAAAATAATGAGCCTGATCTGTCTGAGTGATGGGCGACTGACAGCTGACAAACTCTGCAGATCAGAAACACATCACACTGCCTGCTAATCCCAGCGGTTTTAATGGGACTCTGTGTGCTTCTTCCTGCACGTTTTCATTAGAGTAAGTTTCACTGGTTAATGAACTGAATTAATTAAAATGTCAGAATTGGATGATTTCATTTTTGCCTTGCTAATAGCAGAGTTAAATTAGCTTGGAGCCTGTAGCAGTTTCGTCTATTTTTAGAACACAGATTTGGGCTCAAGGGAAAATTCAGAGCACCAAAAATGTGGAGCTTTCACTCGAAAGCAGCAGAATCATGATATCTCTAGAAAGTTGTATGTTGTCATTGCTTGTGTCAGGATACATTGCCTGAATAACTATAAAGGGCCCCAGACACTTTCACTGTAAAGTGGCTAAATCCTTATTGAACATTTGTGCATTAGTATTCTTTAGGCACGAAGTCCATAGGCAAAAAATATAAATTCCTTATTTGCAAATTTTATATGAAACCAAAAAGGCTGTTATGGAATTATATAAACATAAAAAGGCATATAGAACAGGAAAAGTGCTTTAAAATTGCTTGCAACAGGCAGGGGAAAATAGGAAGTTACCTTCACTTAGACGCTATAATTCTCATTGATGCTCATCATGGAACACTTTAGATAAAGTCTCTTTTCGTTGTTTTTAATACTCGGTTTCACTTCAGCTCTTTGTATGTTATAACTTTGCTCTTTTCCACGGCTGGCTGACGGACCAATAACAGTACAAGCAAGAGTGATCCACAGACCGGTTGTACCACATATTTTTGACACTGTCCCCATCTAACAGCAGACACTCTCTGCAGGTAGATGGGCTGTCCGTATCTGTCCACAGAGTGCCAACACGCTACCACAGCTGAACCATAATTTCCTCATTAAGGTACCCAAATTGGTGTATTTTGACATTTGTCATTTTCATGCTGTGGTTCTTCTTTAAACTGATTCATAAATTCATAAATAGCAAAACCTACTTTGTCATCAGTAGCAGCCTCAGCCTCGAAGAAAATGCTGTTCAGGCACAAAAATGTAATGGACGATGGCACCGTGGCTCACTGGTGAAAAACATTTTATCTCATAACAAGTGTTAGTCAAATTGTTTGAAAGGGAATTATCCCAGGTGTCATATAGATGCATATGTTCACTGGTTAATTTGTCCAACACTTTGGTTTGTGACTAAACACCTGCACATCTGATTTCCATCAGGCTCAGCTCCCAACTAGTGTTAGAATACTAAGCTATGTGAACACAGTAAACACATTATACACATTATACACATTAACACTAGTAAATTAAGTGAAAGAACAGTCTCACAGATCTGCTGGCACAGCGTACACTCTTGTTTCCTTATGTCATTCTTACATAAGAACTCAGACAATATCAGAAAAGCTAGCTAGCTTATCTGGTAGCAATCATAAACTGTGGCACAGACACACAACTTCTAATTAGTTCTAAGAAACAGATTAATAAATACTAGAATTTTACTCACCAAAACCTGAGCTCCTTCTTGGTTGGACTTATGATCTTGTTGCCTTTGAAACAGAGTTATTACTAGTATTGTATTTTCTAATTAGCTTTTTATTTTTATTTTGACTTTTTGTTTCTAATTCAGTTTAGTTTCAGTTAGTTTCCAGAGTCTGTTTGCTTGTTTCAGTTTACTTTTTACCCCTCAGCCAAAGAGGCTGATGGGGTATTGTCGTCACCCCGCCAGGCAAGTGGGCGAGCGGGTGGTGTGGACACCCAAGTTTGTGAATGTGGTAACTCGAGAAGGAAGTCACCTAGGACTTTTAAATTGATATCATAAGTGCATCTACTAAAAATCTCGGACGAGTTTGAATCTCTGTGACCTCGACCTCAAGGTCAAGATCAGAGATCAAGTTTTCTGAAAATCACCATTATTTTTGTTTGAAATGTTTAGTCTTAGTCTAGTTTTTATTAGTTTCAGTGTTAGTTTTTTAGTCTCTTTAATTATTATTGTATGTTGGAGGTAGATTTAGGAAATATAGTTTAGGTATTACAATAAAAACACAGAACTCTTTTAAAGCAGTTGATTTGTAGTCTTGTATACATCCAAAGTCTCAATTAACATGTCCATCAAAGCCTCATCAGGCAAGTTATGATAACAAATTTTTACCACACTAATAAATACTAAAACTCAGAACATTTCCTCTATATTTTTATTTTATTTCATTTATTTTTTCAAGTTAAAAAAATTCAATTAATTTCAGTTAGTTTACATTTTTTCCAAAAGTCTAGTTTTTATTTGTTTTGGTTTGTTTTTTTTTTTAACTAAAATGCTTTTTCATATCTAATTTTAGTTTTGAGTTTAGTTTTAGTTAACCATAATAACCTTGGTTTGAAATGGTTGCTTTTGGAGATGGGACCAGGTCTGCAAGCACTCACAGTCAGTTACCATCTTCAGAGCAACTGTGGTGCATAAAGATGGCAATAAAACGGCAATAAGACGGAGTCAGTCCGCTCTCAGTTTACTATGAGTTTGTGCTTGAATGGGGTCAAGCTGGCAATTATATGTAGTCTGTGATAATACGGTGATTAACTATGATAAACTGGTGAAAATCACAAAGTTGTTGCCGTCTACAGACATAGAAATCCACATTAAACAGAAATTCACATTAACTATTTACAGAATTTCATAAGTATGAAACAAATTCCTCTGCAAATAGTGATGCAGTTGCTGCAGAGCAGTGATTTAACTGAAAATGATATAGGCACTCAGCAGTCTTGCTTTTATATAGGAATATAACCAGAATACAACCAGTTGGCAACTAGACGAGTCAAGTCCCCTACAACAAAGAGCAGAAGAGGCGCACTCATCGGTGCAGACTGACTCATATTGATTGCAACATGTTGGCAATCTGTCTGCATTTATAAATTAGACAGCAGTTATTTGCAAACATTTGCTAATCTGTCTGAGAGTGAATGCAGTCAGTCCAAATCTGACTGTGATTGTAATCAAAAGTGGTCGTCCAGAGGTTGAAGGTGTTACACACTCAACTCCTGGGTGAGTAGTTATTTGCCACAACTCCTTAGAATCAGTCTCTGAGAGCAAAGAAAGTCAGTGCAGTCACTGGGCAACTACTGATTTTTACTCATCTTATTTTTACTCTAGTAAAAATATTAGTTGCCAAGTGCAACAAATGGGTAACCACTGACACTGGAGGCATGTCAGTGGTTGCCTAGTGGTTATTTTTACTCTTATAAAAATGAGACTAGGTGCAGGTGTGAGCTGAGCCATTAATGGAGGTGAAGCCTATCAGACAGTTATCAGCTCCTTCAGCTACTATCAGCTACCAACTTCTTGTGTCAACACACCCGTTAAACAGCCAAAAACCTAACTTTAAGCCTTATCCACTATACAGTTAACAGAAGAAAACTATCCACAGAGGCCAAAACCAGTTTGGTTTCAGGCTGTGAATATGCTTTTTAATGCCGCAAAGTTGGGCATTAACATAGGGGTCTGTAGTGACTGAATTGCCAGCCCTCTGGTCCTGCCTCTTGTCCCTGCTGGGCTGTGGTGGGCTGGAGACTCCTCTGGGTGCCGGGTCTTTGGGGTGAGATCGTGGGGTTGTTGGCTCTGCCTTTGCCCCCAGACCTCCTACCGGGTGGATTTGGCCTCACTCTGACTTTGTGCTGGCACATTAAAGACTGTTTGATGTCCAAACACATTGAGTCGGACTTTGCATTCTTACAGCTCTGCCAGATATCCCACATTTCCACATTTTCCCCACATTTCCCAGATACCACATAAATACAGTTATTGCAGTATTAATATTACTCTGATGTTCATGATGTGTGAGGATGTATTTGCTGATGTTCAGGTGAAGTTTCCCCGTAGGATTAGAGTGAACCATTGTTTAACTGATCAGCCGTTTTCTGCACACTGGAGGCATGTCTGACGCTGCCTTTGATGTCAGTACATTTTTATTTCCAGCACTGGGGGGGTGGGGTGGGGGTGGGGGGGTGATTTGCATACAAAGCCTCCTCTTTGTTCTTGGACTGAGTGTGGAAAGAGTAATTGTCTTCATCAGTCAGAAGTGTTTATCTCATTCATTGGGTGGAGATTTGGCGTGACGTTTGGCGACGCCTGGAAATACAGAATGGAAATCATTCTTGTGCAGGATTAGTGTTGAAGGCAGTCGTATTGTTTGCTCAGATCAGTGCTGAATGTCTCACATTGACGTAGAGAAGATGGTGTGGTGACAGTGCTGACAGAGTCAGCTGAGGCTCTTCTGAATGGAGCTGTGTAATTAACTACAGAAGAACCAGTTCCAGTGCACACCGTCACTTACTGTTTACTGAGTTAATAAATCACTTCACCACATAACCTTTTTTGCTTTTTACGTGACCACCATTGGAGTTCTCTACATGTGTAATTCAAATATTTTATTCTAGGCTGCAGAGGCTTATTTAAAAAAACTGCTGAACTCATGAACACCATGAATAAGAATAACTGACTGCACCATCAGTTCTCAACTACAGATGACTCTTTTGTAATGCACATCTGTGTGATCTTAATTGAACCTCTGCAGCATGAAGTTGCACCATTTAATGCACCATCCCGCAGCTACCCATTCTGACCAACTGTCAGATGATCTTAGGTGTGTGTATGTGTGTGTGTGTGTGTGTATGTGTGTGTGTGTGTGTGTTGGTAGGTCCCTCAAGATTCTGCAACCAAGAGAAAAATGAAAGATGTTTTTTTGTGTGTCTCTCTGTTTGAAACCACCAGGGAGCAGCACATGATGCAAAGATGTTTGTTTTTCTCACTGAGTTCAATAGAAAGTGTTTGTGTGCGCATCTATTACTCATATTGTATCATCTGCAGTCTGTTCACGCCATATGTTCAAGGTGACAAACTGTTATTGTGGCAGTGTTCCTGGGCCCTGAGAAGTGTCTGTTAACACCCACATTTCTCAGTATTTCTAATATCGATGTTAGGCTACACTTTGAGCTGCAACAGCTTAATGAACTTGTTAAATGTCATTTTTTTAACCCTCTTATTACACAGTGAATTTCAATGTGTCGCCATGAAACACGAAGTTGTTGTAACCCAAATATACATTGTCCAAACCACCACAAACTTTACATGTATGATAAGAGTCCTGGGCTCTCTAAATCTATTTTTCCTTACAGACCAGATTTCACTTTAAAGGAGTTTAAAGGTATTTACACCCACTCAGACTGGGTGGAGGAGAACTTGGGGCTACACATATTGCCTGATAAATAATGCAAATTTTCTCATGCTGCATCTTTATGGCAAGTAATGGCTGAAGTCGAAGATAAGAAAGTTGTTTCCAAAGTTGCCAGAGGTTAGTGTTGGCCCAGCGGAGGGAAGACTTTCTCCAAAAGTGAAATTCATTCATTACTGAAGAAAGTGTGTGTCCCCTGAAAGGCGATGTAAAAACCTTTTACCTGCGGAACAGCCCTTAATTTTCAACAATTCCAGCACTTTTATGTTTTTTTCATAAACATTTACCCCACAGTTTGCTTTATTGGCTTTGCTACTTACATTAAACTTTCAAAAAACAGATAACATAATTGAGCTTGGATATGAAAACTAAAAAATATTTAATAGATGTTTTGATCCTTGTGAATTCTTTGTGGATAATTCAACTTAAATAAATAATTAAAATACTAAAATACAGATATGTTTGAATGTGTTCTGTTAATTCTGTTAAAATTGTTTTCAAAAATGTGAATGAAAAAAAAAAACAGATAACTTATATGGATCCAGCTTCTGATTACCTTTAAAAATAATCTCATCTTCCTCTCCTGTTCTCTCTTTCTTACATCTTTCTCCACCTGTAAGAATGATTTCTTAAAAACAATATTAATGTTATTTTTCCAGACAAAAGCAACTACTTCAGTGGAAGTTAGCAAGTTAGTTTCAAATGTTGCACTGCCACTAAAAAGTTATTCAGAGATAGCACAAGCTATGCCGGATTGTTCTGGTCCAATTTAAGCCCGGGTCCTAACACAACTGAATGGTGTCATTTACCAGCCTGGTAAATGTACAGATCCATCCTTCCCAAGCTTTCGAAGCTTTTGGTTACTGAACTACAGTCCACTGACCTTCTAGATGTTCTGTCTTAATGTCAAAATTATTTAGGTCCAGATTAACTAACGTGTACTGTCTGTATTTGTAAAGAGCACAGTGACAAGATTGCATGTAAGAGGTGGGAACTCAGAGACTTTTGCGACTGACCCTGTTGCATATGTATTTCTGGGAGTTCCTTTCTCAGTGTCATGATTTGGACCTTTGGGTTTGGACCGAGCATTTTTGTGTTTCTGAACTCATGTTATTTTTATATTTTTGCATCTGAGTTATTAGTTCTAGTTTTTTGGTAAAATCTGAGTTATTTTCACTAGTCTTTAGTTTCCTGATTTCCTGATAAAAGATGCCTCAGTGCTGTTCTTTGTTCCTGTCGTCTTGTTTGGTTTTCTGTTTGTGTCTAGTATTCGTATTCTCAGGTTTTCTTACTTTCAGTTATCGGGTTCTGTTTATTAGTTTCCTTGTGTCATCCTGCCTCCCCTGTGTCTTGTCAAGTCTCCGTCACTGTGTCTGGTGTTGTCACTTCCTGTTTTATTTTGTTAGTCTTTGTCTTGTGTGTGTCATGTTCAGTTTTGTTTCCCCTTGTCTTATCAGTTAGATTCTGTTCAGCTGTGTTTCCCCAGGTGTCTCCACTCTGCCTTAATCTTCTTTTGTGTATTTAAACCTTCAGTGTGCTTCTGTTCTTTGTTGCATCCTCTCTCTTGCTGTGTGTCCTGTATGGCTTCCTAGTTTAAGTTCTTTGTATTTTATATATAGCTTTCTATAAGTCCTGCAATAAATCTGTATTTTGATTTCAGTTCTGCTTCTGAGTCCTACATTTGGGTCCACACTGTGCCTGCCACACAGCATATTATGACACTCACAGTGCAAAATATAGGGAGTACGGTATTTAAATCAGGCATGCAAACTGCTTTACTAACATTTGCGACATGCAATTTGCCACTAATTGTGCTAATATTTAATAACGACAAAAAGCATGTCTTATTTTTTGCGCTTGATATTGAAATGAACTGACTGTGCTTGTGTTTAGAAAGCAACACAACTTTTGTAAATCACCCATAAAACTAACCACAGCTATGAGCTCTATTTGGGGATTGTGCTCGCATGCTATTTTGGCCCGTTTAGTAAATCTGGCACTTAGACTTTAGATATTTTAATTGTAATTGGACTGCCTCTTTAGATGTGAACCATGATTAATGGGTGCATACATTGTTTTGTGATGTATCAATTATCTAATCAAATGTCATTTACCATATAGTTAGCCTCCACAGTAAATAACCTGTAAACAGCTAATTAGGCATCCATCAGTCTTTGACTGTTTTAACATTAAGCAGCCACAAGAAGGCACTTTTCTTCATGTCAAAGTCAAGTTTTGCAGTCATGAGATGAAATGACTGAACTACATGTATCCCTGCTAACTCGTCTGTGTGAATCAGTTAAAGGGTTAAAGCAGTGAGGACCCAATCGCTGATCTCACCAGGGACATCTGTCTGTTTGATTTATATCACAGCACATGCCTTCAGAGAGAGACAGAGCTGAGGGCAAGATGTAACACGCGCACACACACACGCACACACACAGCTCCCTGAGGGTCCAGCAGTCTCTTGTCAGGCCACAGTTAGTCTGTTCATTAGTGCACATTGAAAACACAGTTGTTACTGTCTAGAGAAAACCATATATCAATAAATTAGGTGACTTTACTTTTTAAGACAAAGCAAAGAATGGTCCCTTATTATACATATATATAATCTGTAAAACTCGACTCATGTTTCGGAGCAAAACTGACATAGCCACATTAAAATGGCGAGCACCTGAACCTCACTGCCTGAATGAATAAATAAGGTATGCCAGAAAGCACACCCCCTGAAGTCTAACATCGAGATTCACAGCTGATACAGAAACAGAGAAGCAGGGCTTTGAAGTCAGCAAAAACTGACCTTTTTTTCCACCTATAAAAATATACCATGTGGTATATAAACTCTGAGACCACTTCCAAAAGCAACTTATATTTTCATTTTAACCCTGAAAAAAATCTCAGTGTATGAGGTTTTGGAAAGATTTCAAAACTCAAATTCTGACATGTAAAATGGAAAACTATTTTAGATTCTGCACTGTTTCTAGGTCAGCAATACAGCAAATTAGTGGTACGGACCATGTCAAGGTCAGATTTCCTTAAGAATGTGTCTCCCCATT
>VUQS01075484.1:0-29700 GCA_015108495.1 Heterochromis multidens
ACATATATACATACACACATATATACACATATATACATACACACATATATACATACACACATATATACATACACATATATACATACACATATATACATACACATATATACATATACACACATATATACATATACACACATATATACATACACATATATATATATATACACATATACACATATATATATATATACACATATATATATATATATATACACATACATATATATATATATACACATACATATATATATATATACACATATATATATATATATATATATACACATAATATATATATATACACATATATACATATATATATATATACACATATATACATATATATATACACATATATACATATATATATACACATACATATATATATATACACATATACACATATATATATATATACACATATATATATATATATACACATACATATATATATATACAGCCCTAAGTTACAGAAAGTCTTAAGAAACTATACAAAAACGTGAAAATTCTATAAAAAGGGGAGGACGTCAGCTGAACCCAAACCATACCCCAAATGCTAGATAGGTTGGCAATGACCTGGTGCATATTCAGAGGTTAATATTTTAGCATTTTATCATGTATTCAGTCTGTCTACTTAGAGGATAATTTTATAACAGGTCAGTTAGAGAAGGAGTTTTCAGTTAACCATTAATTAGCTAACACTAGCTAGCAAGAGCTTAAAAGGGCTAGAGTTTTAAATAATAAAAGGTAAATTGATGAAAAAGTAATCACTTTAAGCCAAAAGCACAAGCACAGCAAGTAAAAATAGGCTCTACGTATTAATATGCAAAATACCGTAACCAAAAGCTTTCTGCTATTGCTTTGTAGTCATTTGTAGTCCAAGTTCTACTGACCAATCCCATTTTAACATTTTAGTTTCATACAAGTGACAGTCCACGTCGAGAGCAAAAGACGGGCTCCATTAGCCAAAATGCACTGTTGAAACCATGGATTATCATTTGACAAAGATTTAGCATTTCATTATCTTTTTTAAATTTAGCTGAATTTGTAAAAAATTACCCCCGGAGGAAACTGGAAGTCTGGATATCCACTGCTTACAGTGGAGACCTCAAAATATTGGATGTTATCCACAGAGGCTTCCCTCACCCCCAACCGGTCATGGCAGATGGCTGCCCCTCCCTGAGCCTGGTTCTGCTGGAGGTTTCTTCCTGTTAAAAGGGAGTTTTTCCTTCCACTGTTGCCAAGTGCTTGCTCATAGGGGGTCGTCTGATTGTTGGGGTTTCTCTGTATTATTGTAGGGTCTTTACCTTACAATATAAAGCACCTTGAGGTGACTGTTGTTGTGATTTGGCGCTAAATAAATAAAACTGAACTGAATTGAAGTGAGCATTGTAGCTGTCGGGTTCCAAGATTGTTGACGACGTCATGTCAGCCTGTCACAGCTATTTTTCAAAAAGGCTTAAAAAGGCTGGAGCTTAAACGACTTGTAAAATGGAAGAACAAAGGGGTTGCACTGAGTTGATATAAAACTGATTCTTTTGAACTGTCGATTATGCAAAACTACTCTAGATAAGCCCTGGAATAAAAATCTAGAGCTGCTTAAAATGTACCCTTTAAAATCTTTAACAACTTATTTTAGTTGTGAAAAAGTGACAAACTTTACCATTTTCAGTGGTAAATCTACGCTGCAATGTGCTGCGCTAGAAAATAAAACTCGACAGACACTAGCTAAAGAAACACAGGGCTCTACAAAGGCTGGTAGCCAGGTTTTAAGCTCCCATTTCTCCTGCTTCCCACATCTAGCATCAATACTTCCCACTGAACAATAAAAAAAAAAAAAACCTTTCTTATCCTTCTTATTTCATGCATCTCCTTCTGTTACATTCTGGTACATTTTATTCTGGTCCAAACGCCTCACGGTAAAACAGACCAATATCCCTTCTGCTTGCTGACTGCTCTTCCTCTACAGCTGCTGGCTTGTTGTATTTTTGCCATTCTGTGAAAATACACAGTGGAAACCAAATGCCTTGGATACATCCTTGCCTTTACTTTAAATACAAAGCCCTGACGTCCTTGTATCATGTGTCAGTATTCTGTGATTCGTAGTGTCCTGGCTTTCTTTATAGTCATTGTGAAAAATTGTTGCTCTTGAAGGGATAGCGTTCCTCATGTCATACTATAGGCTTCGACCTGATTATTTTCTTACATTTCCACGAGCTGTGGATTGCAGTGCCAAGTTGAGAGATATCTCCATAAATACAGTTGTTATTTTTCAGCGCAGTCTGTCATTTACAAATTTAGCAGGTTGTTAAATTCCCTGTCTAGCAAGCTGACACGGCCTGCTGCTGTGAATGCAGAGTGGCGCTTGTGACAAAGAAGAGAGTGTGATTGCTGAATAGTTATCAAGCATCTGCTGCAGCTGAGCATGAAATGGGGGGTGAATTTTGTTAAAAAAAAATGTGTGGGTGGGTGAGCATGTGGGTGTGTGTTTTAATGCTGCTCAAAAGCTGAGGTACTGCTTGTTTGTACTGTGTCTGTTTTAAGTGCACCAGCTTCACTTCCAATGGACCAAGCTGCAAACAGACCTTCAGCCAATATTTACTGTGTACTTACACTCACTATAGAGTCTGTATTAGAATACGGAGACTTCAGAGTCATTAATGCAGTGTCAACCTTCCTCTTTAAACACATGGAGGGCTATGTTTTAAGGACTATATCAATGTCAACATTTTACAGAGTCCTAAAATGGTATTATGCTGCCAAACTAGCTACGTAAAAATAGATTTAATGTAAAATGTAATCTATTCAATTCAATTTTATTTATATAGCACCAAATCACAACAACAGTCACCTCAAGGTGCCTTATATTGTAAGGTAAAGAACCTACAATAATCTATGGGAAGTGTGTTCCTACAGTTTATTGAGTAGATAGCCAAATGGTATCATCCATATTAGACTGTAGGTAAAAGATGGACAGTGATGTTGCCATTTGTTTTAAAGCCTCAACTTTAGCATTTTGGCTTTCATTCTCTTGTTGCAAGCGAGGGATAGATCTGAAACCAATGGACAGTGTATGTAAAGTATCCTTACTCTAAATCATACCTTTCTTGATTACCTATTTTACTGTCAGTTGGTGCATGATTTACAAAATGAACATAAAGTTGTATTAAATTAAACCTGACAATAGTGACTAACAACATAAACTCCTGTGGAAACATATGGCTGATGTCATAAACCAAGTGAGAAGTAGGGTCATTTTGCCATAGACTTCCATACAATCAGATTTCATTTTGTAACCAGAGGAGTCGCCCCCGCTGCCCATTAGAAAGTATTTTAATGGGCAGACCTGGAGGCTACGTTTATCTTTTAAAAACAATCTATGGTATCATCTTGGGACTTCTTAAGCGGAGTTACTTGCCAAGGACTTTTTTTGTAGACCAGTCGTCCACCATGGTTACAAAATGTAAAGCCTTAAAAAGGCACAGATTGAATAAATGACACATCATGTTTTAATTAGTCAGTTTTACATATCCTGTTAACCCTGTAATGCCAAGTGCATCATATTTGATAAATGAGTTTTTGAGACCTCTACATTATCAGTGAGCCCCCCCTCGAAAAACCTGAATAAATTGCACAGCACATTTTTAAGCAATAAATTGCACAAAAGTGCCAAATGTAGCACAAATTTATATGCTGCCTCCAGCCTTTATTGACGCTAAGCTAACTGACTCCAGCTCCACAGTTAGCTCACAGATACAAGAGTAGCATCAATCATCACGTCTCTTGGTTTTTTGCTTCCCCCAAATTCTCAAATCTTTTCAGAGTGAAGGTGAATAAAACCATACGCTCTCACTGGAGCAAAATGGCTTTTCATGGTACACGTGCTCTTTATAATTACAGTTCTCCAACTAATAATTTGGATTTCAACATCAAGCATAAAAAGCTTTATTTGACAGTACTGTGTTCCGCTACCTCGCCGAGTTGGCAGTCTGGAAGGCCAGAGGTTATGCTCACATGGAAATTACTTTTTTATAAGTCATACATAACTACTATACATAACTATTCTGACACTGAGATTAAAATTTGTCATTTATCAATGTGTATTTTGCTCTGTTTGAAAAGTAAAGAACTACTGTAGATGTGATGTTGCACAGTTAAAAACACGACTTGATTAAAATTGACCTATTATGCTCATTTCTAACTTCATATTTTTATTCTTAGACCAGAGTAGCTTTTTTTATTGTACTGGCCCTTGTTGATATTATATTGGCTCCCCTTAAACCTACTTTTTTTTGATTGGCTGGCCCTTGCAAACAAACATTTGGAACAGCAGGTGGGTGGGCCCTCTCTGCTAGAAGCCTGAGCTGTGCGCTTAAGATGACCATATTAGGGATATGCACACTCGTTGACATCATATAGATCCACGAGTAGAAAAAAAAAAAAAGAGTACTCTGAGCATGGCTCACTGGGATTATTTTCACATATTCTGATCTCATTACTTAAAACTTTGTCCGTGTTTAATATTAGCATCCACCATTGTAACAGTATATATATGACAGAAAATAAGGAAAAGAGTAATAGGCCTCCTCTAGGTTCATCAAATACAGTGAGTGAACAGGCAGTGAGATCTGTCTTTATAAAGCAATCGGTATACAGTATGCTACCTTAACCTGCCATACAGTAGGTTTTTGACTAATGACTTATCTTCACCTCATGCTCGTATAATACTTTTTTCAGCTGGGTTGTAGTGTGTAAATGCAGGATGAATTATGTATCCTGCATTAACAAATGCATTAAACTCATATTACCTAAACATTACAGCTGTGAACTAGATTCAAGCTTGGGGATTTTTTTTTTTTTTTTTTTAAATCATCTCTCAACTGATTTGATGCATCTCAGACATCTAAAGAGCATGGACCTGCAGTCTGCCAGGTCATAACGACTTCCCTCCCCTGTTCTTTGCAAGATACAATCATAGGCTGTCAGAGATATCAGCTCGAGCCAGCTCAACTTTTCCCAACTTTGTGTGAGACGTTTGCAGCAATAGTAGGCGCCTGTTCGCTCTCTCTCTCAGCTTGACAGGTGAGAATTATACTGTGTCCTTGTCATCTGCAGAGAGAGAGAGAGAGAGAGAAGGAGAGAGAGACAGACAATATTCTCTGAGCAGTGCTATTTCAGACTCTGGGAAGTCTGCCTCCATCTTTTGCTATCTCGCATCTCCATCTGGTGAAATCTGTAATGCTGTTCAAAAGTATTATGTCAACAGACTGCCACGATTGATATTGACAGGAAGGAAAATAAAGCAATGAATGGATTTCAGCTTCAGGTGCTTCATTTTAGACAAGAGATGATGGAAGTGCATGCGTTTTCTTAATGAAATTCAGTTTGATTTGCAATCAAGTTTGTGAATTTAATTAAAAACAAAAAAAATAGAGGAACACCCAGGCAGACACAAACAGCAGACTGGGGGTGCGGCTGGTGGGGGGGGATATCAGATAATTAGATATTATTTGTTCCTTACTCTTACCTGAGCTGACAGCAGAGGAAGAGCGCGGGAACTCGCATATCTCGCAGTAAGGCAACAGGCTGCTGTTGGAGTAGGTGCAGGCCCCGCAGTTCCACATCGATGCAGAATCAGGCTCAGACAGCTGAGCCATGAAGGAGACCATGCTGGCAGGGCTGCCTGAGCTGATCCTCCCCGTCATCGACCTCCGCTTCCCCCCAAATGGAGACATGGGGCTCCGGTTTGGCTGCGGTGTCCGCAGCCTTTTCAGCTGGGGGGAGAAATCCTGGTCGGGCGTATTGGAGGTTTGGGAGCAAGACTTCTCGTTCCTCTCCTCGCTGTTTTCTAAGTATACTGTGCTGCCAGCTGGCATGGCAGCCGTCTCTGAGGAGATGGAGGGACTTTCTTCATCTTCTGTTCTCTTCCTCTTCGTCTTGCCAGCTTGTGGGGAGAAGAAGGAACGGATGTCGTGCTGCTTTTCTTTCTCAAACTAAGACAAAAATACAAGCTCAAGTCAGTTTTTGTCTCTGTAGCACCCAATTTTCAATCCATCTGTAAAGTGACATGGTATCCATGACACAAATCTCAGTTTTGTTATCATCATCAAAGGCAGTCATTTGCATACAAAGCAACACCCAGGTAACACACAAAAGAACAGTAAAAACAAAAACAAACACCTAATGAATAATGATAATCACAAACCCCATTCAGTTCTTTAAAGATCACTAATATAGTTTTAAAAAATCTCACTATAAATATAAAATGTTCTAATGTTGACCACAAATTTAGCACAGCTATTTCAGTATGACATAACTCATAAATCCATACATTTCTTCTCAAGCCATTGTAGTCATTAAGTAATGATCCTAAAAGTGCCATGTGTCCATCCATTAAAAAATAAGTATTACACATTTAAACCAATTTGGGTGCAACATTAAAATCACTGACAAGTGAAATTGAAACATTCTAAGATGTGACACAACACACTATTTCCACCAGCTGGAGCAGATTTTAGTCGCTGACAGTCAGAGAGGAGCACAGACCTAACAGCTAAGTCAATAACTAGCAGTAATTAGCGGACATTCTGCTGGTGGACAACCTTACAAATGAATAACAAAGAGCAACAAATATAGTCAAAATATGATTTTTCCAGAGACTGTCCCTCAAAATGTTTCACAATAAAAGCCTTGCTGAAAAATGAAGGGTTTCTGTGCACTAGATGATTTATGATCTGAAACCGAGACAGAAAGTGTGAACAGTAAATAAAAAAGAACTTCTAAATATAAAAGAACTCCCTCTCTCTAGACTTACTGATTCATGTTTGCAAGACAGTCCAGAATGAAATGGCCTTAAAATTAAATGTAAACTTTTTCACTCACTAATCCTCTTCTTTTAATTTTTTTACTAATTGTCTCCCAGGCAACAGTGACAACATGATCGAGGTCATCGGTCACAAATATTAAACGTGTTTAAAAAATATTTATGAGAATTAAGAGTACAATCTTTACACACCACACAGTACATGACTTTGTCTGCTGACTATAAGCACAACTGAGTGAAGCTGGAACTGGATTTATAGCAGCAGTATTCCCCAATGGCGGTGGCCTATTTCAGAAGGATTACGCACCATATCGCACTGCAAACATTTTTCAGGAATGGTTGCAGGACCTTGTCAAAGAGTTCAATGTGTTGACTTGGCCTCCAAATCTGAATGTGGGATGGCCCCATCTCGCAACCTGCAGGACTATATCACCAAGGACAATATCTTGGTGCCTGATACCACCGGACACGGTTTACACCTCCGTGTGCACAGTCTCTGTTACACTCTTTCTATAATCACAGTAAACATGAAAATCTGAACAGCACACTTTTTCAATTTAAAGAAAGGAAGAAAAAGACTACTGGCGTTTCTGGTGAAGGTTTCCTGCTGACTCACATGAGTAAAGAAGACATCGTTTTTGGCATTTCCTGTGCTTCCCTCCAGCGCCAGCACCATCTCACTTGGAGTCCACACGTTGGCAAAGTTGAGGAATTCCCACTTGTCCTTGTCAACCTCGTCGGCCTTCAGGTATTCCTTCCTTCCATTTAGAGTGCTGCCAGTCACAGTTTCCTGAAACACAAGGGACATTCTGTTCTACCTTCACTTTAGTTCACTTCACAGTTAGGTCCAGAAATTTGTGGACAATGACAGATTTTTTTTTTTTAATTTTGCTTCTGTATACCACAACAACAGATTTTAAACAAAACAATCAATATGCAAACCAAGTGAAAACTTTAAGGCTTAATTCAAGGGGTTAAATAAAAATACTGTATTAACTGTACAGCCATTCTTATTCACAGTCCCCTGTGGCTCAAATGTAATTGGACAAGCTAAAACAATCTTAAATAAAATGCTCATTGTGGATGAGCCAAGAACAAAGGGTTTCCCCTTTAGTGATGCTTTGCCAGGGCCTTTATTGCAGCTGTCTTCAGTTTTTGTTTGTTTACGAGTCTTGTGTTTAATTCTTTTGGGTTGTTTTTGAAGTATGTTTTGGGTCACTGTTGATCTGTACAGTGAGGCCACTCAAATTACCAGTAAATACCTCCAGCCCAGTGCCACTGGAAGCCATGCATGCCCATGCACACACTGCCTCCACTGCGTTTCACAGATAATGTTGTGGTTCTGATCATGAGCAATTCCAGGCCTACTTTATACTTTTTTTTCCTTCTTGTTATTCTGGTACAGCTTGATGTTTTCACCTTGTGATGACTCCTGTGTATCATCTCTTAGGAAGTACTCTTCTTATTATAGACTTGGATAATGATATGCCTACCTCTTGGAAAGTGTTTTTCACTTGGTTGGATGTTGTAAAGGAGTTTTTCCCTTTACCATGGAAAGGATCCTGCAATCATTCACCACCTTTTTAATGTTGACAAGCTCACTAGTGTGTTTTGTGTGTGTGTGTTTTTTTTTTCATTTTTTTATCTAAAATCTATTATGGTGGTGCACAAAGAAAAAAAACGTAAAAATTGGTCACCAAAAATCTCCTGACCTTAGTATGTAAGTAAATATTTTTTCAGAGTACAAAGTTATATTTAAAGTTAGTCACAGTTTCTGTCCTGGTCTTACATCTCAGTTTAATATGTGGATGTAGGAGAATGCTTTTGTAGTTTGGAAGTCGATCATGGCCCAATGTGTAATCTTGATTTGGAGACTTGAAACTTCCGCACTAAGAGTGGACCTTACAGTGAAGTAGGACACATCCTGTCCCGTAGAGAAACTTCTGGATGACTCTTAAAACATATCCAATGGGGATCTTTAAGCAAGCTGTAATTGCATATGTTAGCATGGCCTCCATTAACGACTAAAGAGCCTAATCAGTACAAGAGCAGTAAGGGTGATTTATCATTCAAATTTAATGACATCAGTGAAATCATAAGCAGCTTTGCATAAATATCTCCCACTTTGCTGCCATAATGTCACCCATAGTACCTTCCTGTTGAGCATGGACCACATGACGGTGTCAAAGGTGCCCTTGGCAATGAGATAGTGCACATTGACGGAGGACGTCTGCCCAATGCGGTGAGCACGATCTTCAGCCTGTTTGATGTGACCGGGGTTCCAGTAGAGCTCAGCAAACACCACGTGGCTGGCAGCGGTGAAGGTCAAACCCTGGAGAGGACGCGCACGCACACACACACACACACACACACACACACACACACACACAAACATATCTATTTCAGAGTATAAAATGCCCAGTTCAACCACCTTAAAAATGGAACAATCCAGTCTGATTGAATGAAATTAAATTTGTTGAAATCCTTTTTAATAGCAGAATATTATAAGCTAATTGCCATGTAAGTGCTTCAAGTACCCAATTCTTTTCATTGGAATGCAAAACATTTCTGTACATATTTGGTCACTCAGAATAATTGAGGTCAATGAGTTTATTATTAAGACTAGAACGCGTTTCCAACATTCATTTATACTTGAACAAACCATATGATATTATGATTCACAACAACCAGTACAAACCATTATTGTCCCTAATATGCAAAATGACTCTATTTAGCCTATGTTCTACTGTACTGCAGGGCACTTTATTTCCTTTATTATGATCAGGCTGTCCTTACATAGCCTGTTGGATCAGTGTAAGACGTAGTGTTTACAGCTGTGAAAATGTATTAAGTTTGTGTTGCAGTATTCTCTCAAGGTGAATTTAGATTTTTAAGTACAAAAAAAAAGAAGAGTTTTAGAGTGTTATACAGTTTTGTGTGCAAGTACCTGTCCAGCTGCCTGGATGCTGAGGATGGCCACTCGGGTTTCTGGGTCACTCTGGAACTTGTGGACCAACTGGATACGCTCTGATGATGGCACGCTGCCGTCAATTCGGATATAACCAGCCTGTCAGAGTGGAATCACGACACCACAGAGTTTGATTTTCAAAAGAAAACTCAGCTCACAAAAGGTGGCAGTTGAGCAAAGCTAAATAATACAATAATGCACAACAGCTTTAAAGCAATAATCTTTCTAACCAGGACACACTGGTCCAATCTATTTTGTCTCCAGCTGATGCACATAGCTATTTTCACAAAAAAGCTCCAAAAAAAATAAATAAAAATATGCATAGCACCATAGTACCAACCAGCTAGTAAACAATGTGTAGCTAAAGAGAGAATATATTTCCCTCAAGAGGGACTAGAGCAGCTAATAGAAGAGTCAATATTGGACATATGTTTAATAGGTGGACATAAGCACAACTCCAGATGAATGATAATGTTGTCTAAATAAGCAACTGTTTGCTCAACTTTAAAGGTGTGTGAGTGACACTGTGTTTACATTTTGCATGTTAAAATCTGCTATACCTATACAACGAGGTAAGCGCCACAAAATCAGATAAAGACTAATATCTGTCTAGAGTTTTCTAACATTTCTTGGTCATACCTGACCAAGGTTATGGCAAACCTGTTGACTAGAGCAAGGAACTGGTTATGAAGGGAAGCTCCTATGTATCACAGTACATATGTGTTATTCTCAAATAGCAATTTAAGCTGAAAATAAAGCCAGTATGGACGTGCCAGTTACTGCAGTTCTACATAAGGCTGCTTGAAACAAGCTGCAAAAGTGAGTCAATCTCATGTTAAAATTACCAACTTTACAGCAGAAATTACCCTTTTTTTTTACAGACTGGTACAAAAACAGTTTTGGTCTCTTAAACTAATGTGAACATTAGTTTACCTGTTTAAGGACATGGCTACTTTGAGTGAGTGGTGGTGTCAGTTTTCTTGTTCAGCATTCCCTTGTGCTACAACGCACTCTAAGTTATCAGCTGTTTTCAGTAAGTAGATTTTGTTTAGAGCCCGGCCTATTTATCAGCGGTCCGATATTATTGGTTGATATTAGCCATTTGCTGATCTATTGGTATCTGCATTTATAATGGCTGATGAATAAAATTAAAAACTTGAAGCAGATGGGAGAAACACCCTTCAACCATGTTATGAATGTTGATGTTGCATAGTTTGTCCTCCAGAGGAGACGCAACACAAGTTTGGTATGCCACTAACACAACAACCATCTGATCTGAGCAGAGTCGGACAGAGCGTAAACAAGTAAATACTACACATAACAAATCTTAGGGTTTATGTTGTTTATGTTTTGTGTGTCTGAAAGACAAAAAATATCAAACGATATATCAAGATATCTGTATTGGTCTTAAAAATCCTTTAGCAATCAAGCTCTATTTTGTTTAAACCTGTTTTTAGGAAGCCACAATTACCACCAATTTGAATCTTGTTTCCAAACAAACAGGATGGTGAAGCTGAAATGCAAAACTCAAGGATTTAAATTAGTAGTCCACACACCAATGGGTGTTGACATGTTGGCAACAATCACCATTTGTAAACAGTCAATGCTTATTATCCAACAGTCGTGCCACTCTTCTTTATGCATACATATTTGAAAAAGGATCGGACCAAAAACAGAACAAGATATGGTACTTGTGGTCGTTTGTGGTTACACTGAGTGAAATAAAGCTTCAAACTATGAGAGGAGTAGTATTGTTTGTCTGTAAAAAGGTGGAACATTGTGCTGGAACATTAAAGGACTGTAGCATTTCATTAACCTGTATTCTAGGTTCCTGCAGACATTTAAATGAGAGAAATGTGAATGAATACACCATCAAAGACATCAGCAGGGGAGCTGCAATGAATTAAATAAAATGAGAACACCACTAATAACACAATATTTTGAAATATAATGAAACACCAAACAAAGGGAGCGGGTGGCTGCCATGTTTATTAAACCTGAACTCGACCTTCACCAAGCTGCTGATGTCCTGGGGTGACCTCACTCTTTTGATTTGGGGCCATTTGTCCTGCGGAGCTGCACGGTGGCTGATGGTAGGATAGTGTGTTCGTACTGTGGCGCTCCCACATGTGAATGTAACTGTAACTGCATGAATATGAAGGAGGACCTTGCTGAGAAAGAACACAGAGGTCTGTTTGACTTTTCCTGGAAAAATAAAGGTCAAATAAATGTGCTTATGGAGAACTAGTGGTGATAAACAATATCTTAAGGCCATAAAACAGAGTTGTTTATTAGTGGAAAAAAAAAAAACAGAAAAAAACATTCATGATAAAAACTTCCACCCAGTTCGACACCAGGTGAAGAATGAGAGCGTGCGGAGCATAAAAAACAGTGACAACACTGTAATTGGAGCACAGTCGCTTGTCCCTGCCAAGTTTCTCATCACAGTGCGTTGCTTGTCGTTCCTTTTTTAGCTCATTTCTGTTAATTAGTGAGTGCGAATGCACCACGGAGTGAGCGTCTCAAGGAGGAATGTGTTATCACACGTTGTACTGCTACATTACATTCAGCAGACACCTCCTCGACCTCAGCGACACACACAAACACGCATGCACACACACACACACACACACACACACACACACATCCGCAAGCACACACTTGAACTCTTTCACAGGTTGCCGGCACCGAGCTATAAGATATCGTTTGCTTGTGATGACTTAAGAAAAACTTAGTTGTGGAAGTAAAGTTTACTTTCTAAGAGTGCAAAAGGAGAGTTTTCTTCAAGAATTTACATAGCTCAAAGTGTAGATTGTATGAACTAATTTGTTAATCATCCAAACAGTGCACCTGAATGTAGCTTATAAGATGCAGATTCATATAATTCATGACTAGCAACATCTACTGTAAGTGAAAGCCCAACCGGCCCAGCTCAGAGCTTAGCACCCTGTTGAAGGTAATCACAGTTATGACAAGGATTTGACTTATAAACACAGCGGGACTATGGATGAAGGAATAAAACTTAAGCATGGGGCCAATTACCTCTAGTAAGCCAGGAAGGAGAAGTGAAACATGAATACAATCTACACATTTAGTACTTTCACGTTACACATAATAGGCAATTGAGGTCTCTGCAACCGGAAAAAAATGTTAAAATCTTCAATGGAAATGACAGGAATGAGCATTTGTGCCAAAATGAAATATCAAGCTTATAAAAACTGCGCTCTTTCTTGTTGCAAAGTGACTGATGGAAGGTATCCCAGAAATTCAAGCTTATTTTAAACTACTTCTCAGAGAAACCAGATTGAAGCTTTTTAGGAGTAGAAAGCCTCAGTGAACAGAAACCTTACTATCTAACTGGTTATGGCTGACAAAAGTTCAGACTATATGAACAGAAAAAGTGTTATGGAAAGGGTCGCGATGTTAGGCTGACGCGTTTATTTTATTCACGTACTGTACACTTTCCTGGTTTGGCTCTAACAATGTACAGACAGTAATACAGAAAGAAACCTGCTAGTACAACATATACTGAAACCTATCAGTGACTGGTAAAAATTAGTTTTAAAGCAGAGACATACACATAACCTGCTGACCCCCTTTAGCCACCATGAGGGTAAAGTGGACCCATGATCCTCATTTCCAGGTCCTTTCTTATTCTTGGACAGCTATGCATGAATCACAGATAAAATTAATCCTTAGATTTCTTATCATGGATCTCTGTGTAGCTGCTTTCTTTTGACTGGCTCCCCATCACAAACACAATGTTTGAATAGCAGGTGGGTGGGGCTTCTGTGCCTGAGATGGCCATATTAGGCATACTCCCTTTCTGACATCGTACAGATCCAAGATCTGAAAAAAACTGTTGGAAACAGAACATTTAGAAAAGTCTGAAGACTGAGCGTTTAGCTCACAGGGATTCCTTTGACATATGCTGACATCATTATCTGAAACTCTGTCCGTGTTTAATATGAGCAACCATTCATTCTAACAGTAGATGTACATATGACACAGAACAAGGAAAGTGTGGCAAAAGTGTGTGAAAGGAGTGGCTGATTTTTCAAAGGAAGATGAAACTATACTATGGGAAAAATATGAAGAGGTTAAACATACAATACAGACTGAAAGCAACAGAGCAGTGTGTGTGAGAGGTAAAGCACTGTAGAGTAATACAGTATTAAAAGTGTGTGCTTTAAGGGGTTTGGTTAGTAAGACTGGAAAAGAGTTGCTATATTAATGAAGTTTAGCCTGTTTGAAGACAGAAAAGAAAGCTGACAAAACTGCCGAATGTTTGAGTTAACAGACTTGTTCATATCACAACTCTATCATTAAGACACTGGAGAATCTGATGGATTGTAACTGAGTAATTCTTTAAATTAATGTTTAAAAGACAGTTTAAGTTTTTATTCTCTCAGCTGTAGCTTCAATGGTGTAAGAGTAACAAAATAAATATAAAAAGGGAATTTGAATGTAAGCTTAGACTACGTGCATATGTGATATAAGTTTAGCAAATACAAATAGGGGCTCTGTTTTAGGATCATATATTAGTGCTTACAGAACAATAAAAAATGTTTCAAATTGTGTGCAACCAACAGGGGAAAAAAAATTAATAAATCAAACAATAAAGCTGCGTATAAGAATCTATATTCAATACTGACGCTCTTCGGAAAAGCACAGACTTTAGAAGCTATTGGACCCTCCCACTCTCCACGCAAAAAAGTCCGGGGAATCTTCCAAAAATGGTGACATTTGTGTAAGTGTTACCTTTCTTGTGTCTGCTAGGCTAGCCTATGCCTACATATACCCTTGTATGATAATTGTTAGTTGAGTTGTTAACCTTTTTTTTTTGTTTAGTTGACCTCATTTTGAGTTGAGCCCTATTAGTAGCTACTTTGGGATTTTACAGACACTGTTACAATTTTTCATTCAATCAAAATTTAAAAAATGACTTTTTACACCTTTGTCCTTGTGCCTTACTGCTTTGTCCCTGACAGAAAAGCTTTGTGAACTTAAGTGAAATTGAGTAATTATGTCAAAATTAAAGTTTTTGTACTAAAAATCAGAAACAGGACATAAACAAATATCTAGGTCTCCCTTCTTTCATCTGCACAAGGTGATATTCGGTCTCAGAGTGATGCTGAGAGACTAGTTCATGCATTTGTTACTTCCTGACTGGACTACAGTAATTCCTTAATGTGATGTTCTCAACAGCATTTTCATTAACAAAATGGCTGACATGGATAAGCGGAAGAGAATGGATGGATGGAAAATGGGTGACAGCATGATAGTCCATCTTTTATATACAGTCTACAGTTGCACGAGACAAATACTTGTTAACAATAAATTATACAACTTTTTAGTATTTTCTGTTTAGTTAGTATTAGATGTAAGGGCTGCATAGCTTAAAACCAGCCAAACTTTCTGTCCGCTCAAAGCATTAAAACAACATATGGCCTGCTTGGTCCACCTTATTTGAGTTGACTGAAAAAGGAGAAATTCAAAAAACATGCTGCTGACCTCTTTGTTTACATTTTACACTATACTTAAAATTTTTTACTAGTTAGTTGACTCTTAAATTTGGCTGGTCCAGACTATTTTACTATTACTTTACTACCATTTTACCATTTGCTTGGAATTTGTGAACATCTTTATTCCTGAGGTATTATATAAGCGAAACATGGCACCAAAGGCATAACTTTCAACTATTTTAAAAGATGGACAGAGTCTAAAAATTCTAATATATATTTAAGTCATGGTTCTATCCTGTGAAACAAAGCCTAACTTTATTTATATACTTTTTCTTTATGAACTGAATTTTAGCTGCAAATATTTTCTCAATCATTTTATAGCCTGTTGATTAAAGATAGGTTATTTTCTTTCCCCTTGATGGCAAGGGCACATGGTGGGAAATATACTACTTGTACTTACTGATGTTGCTCTCTGTTGTTTATGGAAAATGGCTTAACCCTACCCTGCTGACATCAACTATACAACAATTTGTTTTTCAGTGTTTTATACAGTAGTAGGTTGGTGCAGCACGTTATAAATTATGCTTATCAAGCCAAAGTAAACAAGTGGTGCTCAAAAGAGGAAGAAGAGAAGAGCACAAGATGAGCACACCACCCGGACTTGAGGACAGACTTGAGTAGTGCTGTCAGTGACTTTGCTGAATGCAAGGCCTGAAAGATGATGTTCTGATGGGTAAGTAGTTTGTCTTTATGTTTTTATAAAGGATTGAAACATTGTTACCACTTTTATGTTGAAAATATGAACTCATAATATATACTGTAATATGTGTGTGATATAACTAGAAGCTGGTCCATTGGAAATGACTGTTCAATAAAGAATTCTATAAATGATGCTGGATTGGTCTGGTGACCCATAGGTCAGTGGGCTTCTCTCTTTAGGTCCATGCTTACGGACATTGCAGTTGTCTTTATGTTACTTTAGCAAAGCTAAATCTGTTTTGGGCTTGTAGCAGCTGAATTGAAGAAGATGGTGTGAGTTTCTAGCATAATCTTAAATAAATGTGTCTGTTCCCCCAACCTCTGGCTGTGGTTGCTGTCCATGATGCTGATCAAAAGCTGGAATGATACTATTGATTATTGCCATGTGTTACTATTTTACACTTACACTGTGTCTGTGTGTGTGAGAGAGAGAGTGAGAGAGACAGAGAGAGGGAGAGAATGTTCTCACTCTTTAATGGTATGTTTGCTCGGGTACAATGTGGCGGTAACGGCCCAAAGAACTATCTGCCCTGGGGCCTATAACAGAGTTGTTATGCCTGTTGATGGCACTCCAAGACCCCTGAATGGAAATATATGGGTGAATTCTAAAACACATTCCTACACATTATGGTGCATTTACATGTAATATATGTGCTATCCTATATATTATATTGTAGAATATTAATGTGGGCATGCTGCCCTGTGCTTACATTGGCTGTGACAGAAATGACATAATAATGTACTCTTTAGTTTGCTAAGTATATACCCAATAGCATGCGAGGTGCTAATACTAGAGTATGGGTTGTGAGCTTACTAAGGTTTAAAAGGTGGTGGCATGAGTCAGTCAGTGAGTTTGGAACTGGTGTGTGATATATGGAACAGTCTGTTCTCTATGGAGATTTCCAGAAGCAGCAGCGTACTACTAAATTAAATATACCTAAGCCTGAGCTAGCAGCTTTTAGAATTTCAAATAATTCACACACCTCTCGCCAGTGTTGCTACATATCCTACAGGCACTACCACAGCCATTGCTTACTGCCACTTTAACACATTTTAGAAGCTCCAGTTGCCTGCAGAGCGCCCGAGGTTACCTTGGCCTCGATGACGGCCTCGGTGCAGGCCTGCAGCATGGTGAGGTGGTGGGCGAACACCAGGAACTTCAGCTGCTCTGCCTCCAGCATCATCTTAATGTAGTCCTTCACAGCTCCCGCCTGGCCACACATACACACACACACAGAAATAGACACAGATGAAAGAGAGCTACTGAATCCATCACTTCACCAGTCGACCACACACAGAGGAAGCGGTGAGATCAGTGAAGAAGTCAATTAATCACCGCGGCATCCTTTCCGTGTGATCGATTCTCTATTGAATGCCAGGGATCCAGACTTTAAAAGGAAAGAGCACACAGAGTGACTGGGGCGCATTTGTCAGCTCGGAGATACCAAGAGTCAAATCAATAACACACAACTTGGCTTATGGTTGGTGTGTGCCTTCTTTTTTGTTTTTTGTTGATTTTGGTGACAATACAAAACAAGCAAACTCACCTTTTCACACATGATATGTGGCATATTGCCAAAATTGATATTATTAGCTGATATTGCCCTATCACAAATATATTGGGACTGGTGTAGATATCATCCAGTATGTGCAGATAAGATAACGTTTTGCTTGGGGTAATTTAGAAATGGTGTAATTTAGGCAACATGTTCACTTAATTGCAAAGTCAGATGCTGTGCATTAATGATGGAGTAGTGATACTAATTGGTCTATAAACTGACAGTCTGCATTTTTATTGCCAGCTTTATTTAGAATATAGCACTTATCCAGTCTTACTGACCACCACGCAAAGTTTTTTTTTTTTTTATTATCACAGACATTATTATTTCCTAATAATGTAGCTATCATAATGCATTTGACTGGGCTGATATTTTAGGAGATCTTATATGTGAATGCATTCAGGACAAGAATTATTACCTGTCAAAGTGACAGCTGCAGCCTAGAATTAATGCAGGATATAAAAGTTTTCTCTCTGAGACTGTTTCATTCTGAAGTTTTTGCTTGTTTTACTTCTTGCATAACCAAGTTTTTTCTTCACACCGGGATTTTGATTTATGAAGTCAAACAGTAACAATGCTTTAAAAACATCACAGTCCAAGTTTAATACACTCTTGCTTGTTTTCTGCTAAAGCCTCTGACCTTGATTGACAGTGTGAGGCTAACAATCTAAAAAGAAAGCGGCACAGTGAGGTAACTGTAGCCTGCAGGTATCTGTATCTATCATTTCACCGTGCGCTGCTGCCCAGCGATCATACTGTGATGGCTGTGGCCGCTCCCGCTACCTTCCGCAAGAGCTGTATGAGCGTGTCATTGAGCATCCGCACTCAGCTCATTTCAGAGCCCCGGGGCCAAAAAGCAGCCAAGAATAGCACCAACTAGTGAGAAATCCTGAGGTTTGATTTGAGTCAAACAGAGCCCTTACTAGACGGTTTTGGAGACAGGCCCTTTCTCTGTGGTGTGAAACCCACCCTATAATCTCTACACCTCCTGCAAGCTGACAACCTCTGCAGCCATCACACACCTGCTCTGGTGGGAGAACCTCTGCTTCGCCTTGCTGATAATTAGCCAATGCACCTGATAATGAATCTCTCCACCAGGCCTGCCGACCCTGTTCTGATCTGGGGGGTCCTCATTACTGACGGCTTGGCTTCGCCGGCTTCCTTCCGCTGAGTTTAATTAGTGCACAAACTTCTCGGCTGTCTGAAGCGGCCCGTTAGCTTGCTTTAAAGTCCAGCATCAGAGCTGTCCTCTCTGGGTAATTGGGAGCAGATGCTTGGCGGGTAAAGCAACAAAAATACCCCAAAGGCGTTTGGCAGCTTCGTCGCCAGGCGGACTGGCAGGCAGGCAGGGGCCGTGATGCTTGTCAGAGTGACATAGATGTGTGAATCTATCATACCATTCCACCCCTCCCAATGATCCAAAAAAAGAAGAAAGAATGCTTTTTTTTTTCAGAAGTAGAGAAAGTGTGTCTGACTCTGTGAACCAATAGGAGAGGAAATGAGACTAGGCCAGCAGTATCGGCTTTGAGGTGGGAGAGTGAGGTGGGAGAGTGGTGTGGTGTGGGGGGGCTTTGTAATGAAAGGAGGTCCAGTGTTAGGCTAAACTGAGCAGAAATCCAATCAGCAAACAACACCAAGCGCAAAAAAGATCCAAGCTTGGAGGCAGGCTGAGCGGGTAGCGTGTCGATGATTGCATTCAGTGGTTATCTCCGCTCTTCGTTAACCTCGGAGCCACACTCCTCATGGCTGAGGGCGCTGGGCTAATTGAGAGGAATGCTGGCCCTCGAACATGGCAGATGATTGGAGAGGGATACTATATCTGGTGGAACTGTTTGCTCAACTACGAATATAAGAGACTAGGGAACTGCCTGTTCTCTTAGTAAGAGGCTAGAACTGGAGCAGAGGTTGAAAGCTATATTAGTGTAAAAATGCTTCCACTGATGAACAGGAAATGTTAGATTCTCAACAGTAGTTGCTCTGACCCCCAGCCTTCCTTAGACTAAATGCCACCTTCCCATATTGCTCTCATTAAAAAGAAAAAAGAAGTCACTTCAGAGAGCCGACTGAGTTTCCATAGCAACAACATCACAGAGATCCTATTTTAGTGCAGTGTGTAACTTTGATATAAGGGGTAATCATGCCAGGCTGGACGCAACAAAATAATACCTCAGTTATAACTCCCTACTTTGTCTAAGTGCTTTCACTGGCGACCATTAGGTTCTGTTACCATGGCAATGATTTTCCCATGAGATCTCACTGAGTGGTTGGCCAAGCGCTCTGAGAATGATGCTGTGCCATCAATTCACCATTTCCTGAAACATGAAAATGAATAAAAACAACATTAACTAGCTAATTTTTAAGCTATTTGAATGGCTCTGGGTAATATAATATATGGCTCTGGGTTTGTTACTTGTCAAGACTTTTGAAGGTTAATGTGAACGAATTATGCATTCTTATTTTGTCATAGAGATATACTGTTACAATGGTACATGCTCACATTAAACAAAGTATCAAATTATGAGTCCAGCATGTGTTAAAGTAATACCAATGAGCCAAAAGCTCATTGGTATTTTGCAGTTTTTTCTACTCAAACTCATCCGTTTGATGTCACTGAGAACAGATACACCAACATGGTCATTGTCAGCACAGAAGCCCCACCCACCAGCTGCACATAACTTTTTTTTATGAGGGGTGGCAAAGGAAAGTCACCTTAAAGATATGGGAAGGTAGACAACTCTACCGTTACACTAGGGATGACAGTAAGGACCGTTATTGTGACCATGTAGCGTAAACAACCATTTCTTTGCCTTTGAAATGGTTGCTTTGAAGACGAGGACCAAGTCTGTGAGCACTCTGTGTCAAGATGGTCATAAAACGGCAATAAGTCAGTCTGTAGGTAAATCGGGTCAAGTTGGCCATTACATGCGATCCATTTCTGAAAATAAGTCAGTGAAAATTGCCAATCTGTTGATGTCTACATACAAAGAAATTGACATTAACTACTTACATTCAGAGTCCAGTCACAGCCTCTTAGATTTGAAACTGAAAAACAGTTTCCAAAATAGTGACATAGTTGCTGCAGGACAGAGATTTTACTGCCAAATGACATAAAAACTCAGCAACCTTGTGTTTATATAGGAATATAATGAGCATACAACCAGTTGGCAACCAGCTGAGTCGAAGTTGCAAAGAGGCAGATCGCAGATGAGTTGCACTCACTGGCACAGACTGACTCTGACTGATTGCAATGTGTTTTGTGCTTATAAAGCAGCAGTTTTTTACAAACCCAATCTGAGAGTGACTGCAGTCAGCCAAATGTCTGGAGACAGGTTGCCTCCTACCAAGCAGCCTGTGCAATCACCTTCTGATTGAAAATGGGGTTGAGCGTGGAACATCCTCAAACTCTGGGTGACCAGCTGTTCATAACAGCTACTTGCAATCGGTTGCTGACAGCAATTGTTTTAGACTGTAAACAAGGCCCAGTATAAGCTAAAGAGGGATTATTGTCAACTGTGAATCATGTAAATTTGCTCTAGTGGAGTCCCAAAATGAAAATATGAGGCTGGAAATGAGCATAATTTAAAATTAATTTAGAATTGGTGTTATCAACTTGTTTGTGCAGCAGAGCGGCTCGATCTCCATTGTTTGATTCACGTCTGCACTCTGTGCAGCATACGTAGCAGGGTAGCATCAAAGCTAATCACATGGAGGCACTGAGTCAATCAGTGTCTTTGCAGTGAGCGTAAAAAATATCAGTCAATATATCAATATTGGATTGCTTTCTTGTTCTTCTTCTTCTTCTGTCGGCTGCTCCCTTTAGGGGTCGCCACAGCGGATCATCTGCCTCCATCTCACCCTATCCCTAGCATCCTCTTCTGTCACACCAACCCTCTGCACATCCTTCACTACATCCATGAATCTTCTCTATGGTCTTCCTCTTTTCCTCCTGCCTGGCAGCTCCATATTCAACATCCTTTGTCCAATATATCCACTATCCCTCCTCTGCACATGTCCAAACCATCTCAACCTTGTCTCTCTAACTTTGTCTCCAAACCACCCAACCTGAGCTGTTCCTCTGAAAAAACTCATTCCTAATCTTGTCCATTCTGGTCACTCCCAATGAAAATCTTGACACCTTCAACTCTGCCACCTCCTGCTCTGCCTCCTGTCTTTTTGTCAGTGCCACCTTCTCTAAACCATACACCATTGCAGGTCTCACTAAACCTTCCCTTTGACTCTTGCTGCTATCCTTCTGTCACAAATCACCCCGACACTCGTCCCCACCCACTCCACCCTGCCTGCACTCTCTTCTTCACCTCTCTTGTGCACTGTCTGTTGCTTTGGATGGGTGACCCCAGGTATATAAACTCGTCTACCTTCACTATCTCTACTTCTTGCATGTTCACCTTCCCACCTGTCTCCCTCTCACACACATTTATTCTGTAATGCTCCTACTGACTTTAGACTTGAAGTCAGACTGTGAGACTCATTTTACTTCTCTCTGGTGCATACCACCACCTCTTCCACAGAGCTTCTCACTATAGATCACAATGTACTCCTTCCACCTTCTCAGCACACTTTCTTCACTTGTTTGCACATTTTCATCTCCATCCTTAATCACCCTTGATCAACCTTGGTCTTTCCTGTTCCCCTTTCTTAGTGTCCAAGCTCACATACAACTCACTATATGGCCTGATGTAGACTTCTGCGGGGAATGTTTACAGAGCCTAAAATGTCACCTATGTAAGTGGCCAACGTCGTTGCTGGCATTTATGCTCGTGCTGCTGCATTATGTTTTAATTACCGTGTGGTTGTGTCCTGGTGTTTTATATGTGGTGTCACGAAATAGAAACAAATAAAATGCTGGGACATTTTTCCCTCCTGGGTCCCTGCTCTTTGTTGTGGTAAGTTTTTTTTTGGTGCAAACATATTTGTCCCTCTAATTTTTCTACTTCTTTGTACATTCCCTCACATCCATTCCGATATTTTCAGCAATCTCCCTCCAGGAATTTGCTGAGATTTGTGAGTCCTCATATTGATGCTATGATTATTATTCCTTATATTAAGACGATGATTGTTATTCTCTCACTGATAAATTCAAAAACCATGGAGAAAAAGTAGCCAGAAATCCACAGAAGAATTCGACGGTACTAAAGAGGCCAATCACAATAGTTGTGGGCTGCATCAACCTGACGTTTAGTTACATTTCTAGGGAGGTGCACCTTCTGCATAAGATGTAGTTCACCTGTCTGCCACCCTTCGTCACAAATCATCCCTGACACTCATCTCCACCCACTCCACCCTGCCTGCACTCTCTTCTTCACCTCTCTTATGCACTGTCCGTTGCTTTGGATGGTTGCTCCACTTATGTGTCACCCTATGTTCCTTCCTCTTCTTAAAATATGTGTTCACCACAACCATTTCCATCCTTTTCACAAAATCCACTACCATCTGTCCTGCATTTCTCTCCTTAACACTACATTTACCAAAAACCTCATCACCTCTGTTCCCTTCACCAACATGTCCCCTGAAGTCTGCTCCAATCACCAGTCTCTAACCCCTGGGGACACTCTCTACCACTTCATCCAACTTCATCTAGAATTCCTCTTTCTCTTCTGACATCCAACTTGTGAGGCCTACACACCGACAACATTTATCATCCCTTCCATTTCCACCTTCAAACTCACGATCCTGTCTGACACTTTCCTTAAAGATACTCTTCCTTCAAGATTACCCCAACTCTATTTCTCTTCCTATCCACACCATGGTAGAACACTTTGAATCCACTTCACGTCACCTTGCGTCCCTTCCACCTTCTCTCCTGCACACACAATATATCTACTTTCCTTCTCTCTATCATATCAGCCAGCTCTCTCCCTTTACCAGTCATAGTCCCTACATTTAGAGTCCCCACTTTTACTTCCACACTCCTGCCTTTCCTTGTCTCTTGCTGCCTCCTTCCTCCTCTCCTTTTCAGTAGCACAGTTTCCAATGGCACCCTGTTGTCCAACAACACCAGAGGCGGTTGTTGTTAACCCAGACAATTCGGTATGAAATCATTCTTTATGATCCGCATCTTTGATCTGGCCAAGATTTTACGCCAAAAGCTCTTCCTGACACAAACCTCCCTATTTACCTGGGCTTGGGACTGGCACTAGGAGTAACTGGTTTGTGGGCCCCCCTGTGACTGGGTTGGATTGCTTTACTTCCTAAAAACTTGTATCACAATTGGTCCAAAAAATCAGCATCAGCTGAATCTATGCTATGCAAAGTATGTAAAATGTAAAGTAATTCTAAACAACATTAACATTATTTTAGTGATTTATGTTACTCCACGTTTATTACTGTATACATGAAAAATGCAAGCTCAGGGATGACAGTTATCACTTCCAGGTTCTACCTTTATACACAATAGACAGACATAATAGTAGCATTAATGTTCTCTTTTCTAAATGTCAAAGTATTCCTTTAAACTTTTCCTACATTGCTCTTCCAGAAAAGCACAAGAATGATGGATTTAACCACATTTTTGTGATACTGATTTTGATAGACTTGTTCCTCGATTATAAAAAAAATGTTTTCCTGTTTTTCTTAAATCGGATTCAATCTGCTTCCCTTTCATGTTCTGAAACTCAAAGCGCTGTATTAAATAAATGCATGACTGCTTAGTGGTCAAACTGAAACCAAGGTTGCGTTTTCACGGCTGCTGAAAAGTTTACATTTATACAGCCTGTAACCACTAGAGGAGGGCTAGTGGTCACAACAGCAAATGTTGGATAATGACTTGCACCAACAGATGACTGAGTGCATCAAGTACAACATCTCAAATTTGAAAAGTCCATCTCAAAATCTAGTTGAGGTTTAGCCTCTATGACAGTCCATGAAAACACCAAAACCAGTTCAATACTTTGATTCCATCCCCATTCCATACTGAAGTGCTATTAAAATGTGTCACTAATGTATAATTTTATTTACTACAGGCAATCCAGTGGAAGTCTGTCAGTGTCTCACTGCTGGAAAACTTTTTAAATTACAGTGTTTCAGTCTATCCAACCTTCATCAAGTATATAGGCAGCCTTTCCATATAAATATATACACAATGCTGTAAAAAAGTATTTGCCCCCCTTCCTGATTTCTTAGATTTTTGCATATTTCTCACACTTACATGTTTCAGATCATCAAACAATCATGAATTAACTGTGAGTAACCACATCTTTTGGAAAACTGAGTTCAATTTCACTAGCCACAACCAGGCCTGATTACTGCCAGATCTGCTGAATCAAGAAATCACTTAAACAGAACCTGTCTGACAAAGTGAAGTAGGCTAAAAGTTATCAAAAAGCAACACATCATGCCACGATCTAAAGAAACAGATGAGAAGCAAAGTCAATGACATCTGTCAGTGTGGAAAGTCCACATATATGATTATTTAGCAGTGCAATAACATACAACATAGTATTTGATGCTCTTCTTTAGATTTTGGACTTTTGGTCAAACAAAACAAGGAATCTGAAGATGTTGCATTGATTTATGGTGTAGGCTTAGTCATTTATGCAATGTAATGTAAACAAGCTTAAAGAAGATTCAGTGTTTTCAACTTGGTACAGCCTGCATTACTTGCTCTTCTTGCTGGAAGTGAGAACAAACCAATGTCCTAAGTGGTAGTGTGAAGCTGCTAATGGAACACTACCAGATGGCAGCCTTATTCTATTAGGTTTGTGATCCCTAGTCTGTAAATAAATGTGCACAATAACATCGAGCAATCTTAAAATAGCAAAAACTTTGAAATCTCATTGGCTTTGATTTTAACTACCTGAACTTGAATATCTACAGCAATTTTTCAAAAAATGTAAATACTTTTTAAAGACCTTGTATAATATTACATTGAGGGAAAGTTCGTTGTTCAGTCCCCTGGGTAGCAATGTCTATAACGTCAGTATTCAGACAGCCTCTCTTCTTCATAGTGACACCACAGAACACCACAAAAGCAGAAGGTGCTACATTTCATGCCAGTGAAGTGGGCAGCTGCTGGATAACCCTCATCCTGTTGGCTGACCTCACTCATAACTAATTCTGTGTTTTAGTTTCCTTTATAGATTTATGCAAGGCCACTATTGGTGCAATAGTTTATTGGTTAAATTGATGCTAACTAATTAACAAAACCAGCTGGGGATGTACATAATTTCCTCTGGGATTAATAAAGTATTCTGATTCTGATTTATATAATTCTAATTAATATATAAATTCAAACAATAGATAACAGTGTATTTGATGGGGACTATTTTCAGACTGTGGTGCATTAGTGAGAATGGATGGTATGTGCGGGATTGATAAACTACAGTATCTGTGTTCATGGTAATGAAGTAACATGCCACCAGAATAACAGTGTGGCTCATTGATCATTTGGACAACAATGCAGCCCTATGGGGTTTAGAATACCCCACACAATAGAAAAATCTAGAGTATCCTGTGCTTCATCTTTCAAAGGTATCCTGTATGGTATAAAAACAGACTAAACAAGATATAGCACCAGCTGGTCTTCCTTTACCTTGGCAATAGCGGTTTGCTTGTACATCTGTGTGACCAGGCCCATGACCTCAGTGAAGGGGTTGTCTGTTGTAGCGACCCCCGACCCCAGTCTCTTCATCAGCCTCTCCCATTCTGCGAAGCTGGCTGAGGCCTCCTGCAAAGCAAGGAGAGTGCAAAGACAGTGAGGCTGCGTCCTTTACTTCTTCACCCACCCTCTTCTCTCTCTTGTTCTCTCTACTGTTTTTGAGATATAAAGGGCAAAACAATTAATGGTGCTGCTGGGTGTCCTACTTTTCCTGGAAGAGAAAGAAAGAGGGAGAAAAGAAAAAAAATGCCCAAGACAGAGAGGGAGAGAGAGAGAGAGAGAGAGATGGAGAATTCCCAAGGATGCCACCCCCTCCGACTGGGCTGCTGTGTTAGGTGGGTCATGAGCGTCTCCCAATTATAGCCGCCTTGTGACAAGCTGGGGTCGAAGATGGAGAAGCAGCCTGGCCGGTACAATAAATCAAAGACGCCTCGCGTACTCTCAAGGTGATTGGCGAGAAGTATTTAAGGCAGGAGAGGAGAGTGGGAGAGCATCGCAGTGGGAAAGGCTGCCAGTGAAGAGCAGCATATGCTACCTCCCCACTCATAAACAAGACACATAGAGAGGCTCTGCATTTGTTGTCGACATGTAGGTTAGCCCTGTTTATCATAAAAACAGGACTCAGGAACAGCATGTTTTAAGATTTTCTAGTACAAGACAAGATAATTATATAGAAATCGGACATGAAAAGTAGCATGGTGAAAGTTTGAGTCAATGCTTACAATGTGAAGTGGCTGAAAATAGTGCTTAAGCCCCTTGACTTTTTGAACCTAAAAATTGCAGTCTAACTTTAAATTACTTTGTCATTAGAAGTTATTTTGTGCCTCTTGTTCATCACCTCGCTGTCTTAATTCAAGCTACAACATCTGACAACAATAAATGTGTAAAGATTCAACAGGAATGAACACTTTCTTAAAGCGCTGCATATCAAATTATGCAAAACTGTGAACCATATGGCAGAGTGATAGAAGGTGGAGGAGGGCTGCGCCTGATTAAGCACATACATACACGTAATGGTGAGGTGGGTCAAAGAGGGGAAGAAAAAAAAAGGAAGAGGGGTGAGAACTGGAGAGAAGTCTTATTAATGCACACACAGGCTTCTTTGGGAAGCAAGTTTCACAACTGCATTCATGCACTGTGTTTTCTGGACTCCTACATGAAAGCTTTGCACCATTTAGTGAAATAATTAGCATTTCAGTGGCTTCAAACCTCGTCAAAGTCAAGGACGGTTGAATGAATAAATAGTATCATATTGCTGGAGCACAAAGCTGCGCTTCCTTCATGTTTTTCCCCTCAGATGTTTCACTCAGAAGCACCTGCATAAACACAGTTACAGCCGTGTTTTTTTTTCCTAATTAAAAACTGTACATTCAGGCATTTCTTTATAATGTGCTAGGGAAAAAAAAACCCTGAGTGGCTAAGCACTCCGCCCTTGATGATATTCACCAGACTAACATTGACTAAAGGCCAGGGCTGAAAACGTAAAGGGCAGGTGGGGCATAAAAAGTGTCTGGCTGTGGAAGATAAAAGCCATCATTAGGGAGTAAAATGAGATAGGAGGAATGAACTGGTGAGTAGTCCTGGTATACAGATACAGTACAGTATATATTGTCAGTTAGCAAAATGAGGCTTCAAAAGACAGTTTGTTTAGAGGAAAATAATGTCCACTCGGTCTTTTATGTTTTATATTGTTCACATTTTCCTGCCTGTGGGAAGCAAAATGAATGTGGATTCGGGTGACTGGCCACTTCACACCTCCTTTTCTCATCTCTAAAACCAGTCCATTTAGCTGTGAGGATGAAACGCCTGTCTATTCTTCTCAGAGGACAAACCTGTTAAAAAAAAAAAAAAGAAAAAGAAAAAAAACTTGCAGATTTGTCTCATGAACAAAAATGAAGGCAAAAAACCGCAGAGCAGAACAACTCATGCTCTTTTGTTTTTCACCAAAGACAAATGATCTCTGAGCTCATTTTCTCTGACGATATTACACGTTAGCTACTGTTTCAGCCAAATGCAGATGAGAGAGCAACTCCAACACGACATGAACCTTTCCAACATGTGCGCTCTGTGGCTTAATTGGTGGCTCTATGTAAAAACACCAACCATATTTAGCCCCCAATTAGTGTCCCCTAACATTTAGGGAGAATGGGGTAAAAAACCTACATCATCACTTTTTAAGGAAACTCATTGTTGTGTCATTCCTTGGATGGCTCAGTGACTAATTACCACTGAAAGAGCTCCTCCAGCATTTTCCAGCAGCTTCCAAAAAAGTTGGGATGCTATGCAATATATGCCCATAACTTTGAATGAAGTACAATATATAATGCATACTGTATATATCAAATATTGAAACTGAGAAATGTTTTTTGAACAAAAAAAATATTTTCCTGTTATTGTTTAACACATGATTTCAGCCGTTTTTCATCTCATGATGTGCCAGATGTTTCTCCCTGGGTGACAGGTCTGAATTATAAAGGTGACTGGGAACATTTCTCCAAGTGGTGAAGACGGCCGCACGAAGGGCATCTACTGTCTGGAACTGTTGTCCATTTTTGTAAACTTCCCTTGCCATCCATCCCCAAAGGTTCTCAATTGGATTTAGATCAGGGGAACAAGCAGGATGGTTCAAAAGAGTGATGTTATTCTCCTGGAAGACGTCCCTTGTCCTGCGGGCATTGTGTACTGTAGAATGCCCGCATTCTACAGTCCTGTTGAAAAACCCAGTCGTTACCACACAGACGAGGGCCCTCAGTCATGAGGGATGCTCTCTGCAACATCTGGACATAGCCAGCGGCTGTTTGACGCCCCTGCACCTCCTGAAGCTCCATTGTTCCACTGAAGGAAAAAGCACCCCAGACCATTACGGCGCCCCCTCCACTGTGGCGCGTAGACAACATCTCAGGTGGGACCTGCTTGTCATGCCAGTAACGTTGGAAACCATCAGGACCATCAAGGTTAAATTTTTTCTCATCAGAGAATAAAACTTTCTTCCACCTTTCAATGTCCCATGTTTGGTGCTCTCTTGCAAAGTCCAAACGGTCAGTTCTGTGGCGTTCAAGGAGACGAGGCCTTTGAAGACGTTTTTTGTTTTTGAAGCCCTTCAGTCTCAGATGCCGTCTGATGGTTATGGGGCTGCAGTCGGCACCAGTAACGGCCTTAATTTGGGTCGAGGATCGTCCAGTGTCTTGACGGACAGCCAATTGGATCCTCCGGCTCAGTGCTGGTGAAATTTTTTTGGGTCTTCCACTTGACTTTTTTGTTCCATAACCCTCAGGATCATTTAAGAAATTCCAAATGACTGTCTTACTGCGTCCCACCTCAGCAGCGATGGCGCGCTGCGAGAGACCCTGCTTATGCAGTTCAACAACCCGACCACGTTCAAGAAGGGAAAGTTTTTTTGCCTTTGCCATCAGAACGTCATGACAGTGTGACTACCTGACAGAAAATGGCAATGAATCCACATTTTTGCACAGATTTGGCCTTTTAAAGGCATGTGGTCCTAAACTTTT
>VUQS01075485.1:13000-36976 GCA_015108495.1 Heterochromis multidens
TTTTTTTTTATAAATATTTTTTTTTTTTTTTAATAAAAAGTTTTTTTTTTTTTTTTTTTTTTTTTTTTTTTTTAAATCTCTCTTTGTCCTTTATGCCCCGGGGTTTCTCTTCTCCCATGATAACCCACTCTGTTTCTTTCCTCCTTCAAAGAAGACAGTAGCCAGTAAAGTGTGAAAGGGGAAAAAAAGTGAGAAAGTGAGAGAGAAGTGAAACCACTCGGAAAAAACAATTGCTGTTGTTTTCTCTCCCTGCAAAGTGCTAGTCTGATACGTGTGTTCTGAACAGTATCGCTGCTCTGCTCTGTATTTTAGTGCTTCCTGGAAACCTGGGACAGTGCTGCTCACCCAAATCATTGTTTGTTATTCAGAGTCTCTGCCAAACACTAATCTGAAAACATGTTCAGTAGCCAATATTATGTCTCCCTCCAAATATATACACTGAGTGTGTCTGGAAATATACGAAGCAATCTGTATAAAACCTACAGGCTGCTGTTCATAGCTGTCCACTGTGTGAAAAGAGTTGGCTTGATCTTGGACTTTGGCAAAGACTATAGCAGGTTTGCACACATGATTGTGATTTTTCTGGTTAACATTGCATGTGTTTGTGTCTGACTTAGTGTAAAATTATGTGCAGGTGCTATTGGTGGGACTGATCCGATGCCGTACTGTCTCCTTCAGTCTTCCTATCTGCTTCTCTCTGCCAACAGATTGACAATACAAAGCAGTGACTATGTGAAATTTCATCTTTTTTTCTGAAATCTGTCCACGAGGACAGTATAGGCTACAATCAGTCTCACATACTTGGCTTTCTATATCACTGTCACTATCCAGCATCCCTTTCCTCTTACCTCATACTACCCTCACTTTCACTCAGATTTGAGTCTCTTGCACATTTTCCTTGGAGCCACTTTTAAAAAGTAGTGGCTCATTCTGGCCTTTCCCCATTAGGCCTTTCAGAGAACTGTGCAGACCCAATTGAGGAAGGGGCACTGGGGAGGGCAGAGTGCCACCTGTCGGTGTTCCCCCACCAGTGGAGGCTGGAATCTGGGAACAGGATATGTTCTGTGACTGAGAGCATGGTGAGGGGTTGTTGTTGTTGTTGAGGCCCACACCAGATCCTGTGCCCATGCCCAGCCCCATCATGTTGTTGTTGAAGTGATGGGTTTTGTAGTAGTGGTTGAGGTGCTCTGATCGGGCCAGGTTGGGCAGGTTGACTATCTCCGGGTGGTGCAGCCTGAGGCTCTGGCTACCTCCAATTCCACTGCTTCCGCTCTGTGTCACGGTGGCGCCTCCTGAGATGCCGCTGCCCCGACCACTGGCCCCAGCGCCAAGCTCATCCTCCACATTGATGATCTCGATGGCACGAGCAGGGCCGTGATGTTTATGCAGCTGGTGCTGCTTCCTAAGCTTGTAGAACACCACCAGCATCACGGCTGCCATGAAGGTAATGGCTACGAAGCAGCCAATGATGATCTTGGTGGTCTTCATCACATCATCCAGGCCTGAAAAGCCCGGGTCAGTGATGGGCACAGTGAAGGTGGGTCGAGTGGCCCGGGGAGAAGAGGAGGACCAGCTGACAGGCAGAGATGAGTCTGTGGTAGTAACACTGTCTGGCCACAAATCAGAGGGAGTGGGGCCAGGTGGAACACGGATGAAGGTCTCGTTGATGGCAACCAATGCATAATCATTACCTCCTACAGTATCCACAGTTTCCACAGTAACTGTCGTAAAGTAGGTGTAGTTGACACTAGCATCAGCAGCAGTAACGTTGAGGACAGCAGTTGCAGTAGTATTGCCAGCAGCGTTAGTGACCATGCAGGTGTACTGGCCCGTGTCTCGCAGGGTTACATTCGTGAAGTTGAGCGTACCATCATGCAGGACTGATATCCGCACCCGATAAGAGCCGTGGGTCATTAGAGTGCCATTAGGGGTGATCCAGTTGACAGATGTTGTGGATGTACTCGTTCGACACTTCAGCTCAGCAGCCATACCCTCAGTGACATTGAGGTCTGTAGGTGGCTCCACAATGACGGGCGCATAGCAGGTGAAGTGGCTCTGGTCAAGCTCTCCGATGTACTTGCCCTTTAAGAACGGGGGAGCATGGCAACGGGCGCAGCAGGTGGTGTTGCTTGGCACCGTCTCTTTCAACCACCAACTAAGCCAAAGCACATCACAGTTGCACACCCAGGGGTTGTGGTTAAGGTGTACCCTTTCTAGCTGGTGAAGGGGTGTGAAGAGATCATGGGGCAAGGAGTGCAGGGAATTATGGGATAAATTGAGCTCTTCCAGATTTTTCAGGTCATCAAAGGCATTGCGCTCAATGACAGACACCTGTGAGTGCATTAGCCACAGCTTACGAAGAGAGACCAAGCCTTGGAAGGAGCCAGGACGGATGATCTCCAGCCTATTTCCTGACAACTCCAGCTCCTCCAGGCGCACAAGGGCCGTTAGTTTGGGAATGTCTTTCAGCCCACACATGCCCAGGTTTAGGTACCGCAGATTGATGAGGCCAACAAAGGCTGCATCAGAGATGAAATCCAACTTCTTGAGCTCACCCAGATCCAGGCGACGTAGCGAGGGCACACGGTGGAAGGCATAGCCTGGCAGAGTCTCGATGGGGTTGTTGCGCAGCCACAGCTCCCGCAGCTTGCTGAGGTACTCAAAGGCATGTGATGGCACCAGCGTGAGGCGGTTGTCGAAGAGCTCCAGCGTGTTGAGGTTGGGCAGGCCATTGAATGCTCCAACTTCAATCTGCCGTATCTGATTCTTGGAGAGCTGGAGGATTTCAAGGTGCCTCAAGTGCTTGAATGTGTCCGACTTGATAACCTGGAAGGACAAGTAATGATAAAGTTACTGTAAAACATGTAGGATTATTAATAAAGCTTATTGGAAAGAAAGGTATTTGGACAAAATAAAAAAAAAGGAAGCTGTGTTTTACAGCAGCTATTTAAAACAAACTCAATTACACCACTCATAATACAAAACCAAATACACTTTAAAATATGAATTTGTCTGTCATGCATTAGAGAGAGAAACAGTATTTCGATTCTCCTGTATGTCCTTGTACATGTAGCGAATTGACAAAAAAAAAATCTTTGAATCTTTGAATTAGTACTCAATAAGAATGAAGATCACATACAGCTTCTCTAAATGTTTAATTTGCTTTTTTTACTTATTAAAGAATACCAAATAATATAAAACCTTTAGCAGACGTGCAGCACTAATACTGACACTGTTTATTGTTTGTTTTTTCTTTTAGGGACAATGCACATTAATCGACATTACTGTAATGTGTCAGTGTTACCCAAATAGCTAATTTTACAACTATTATAAAATTAATCTTTTAAAACAATATTATTTTGGAACATAAACAACACAAATAAACTGATATTAGAGACTACTGAACAGCCACTTAACCAAATAAAATCTCATCACATTACACATGACAAAGACAAAGCCAAAAGGGACACAGTGAGACAAAATGGGCAAAAAACAAATGAGATCAAGCAAGACAAGCATGATGGCAGCTCTGGTTTATTTTTAAATCATTTTAACTGGTTGCTTTAAGGTTTAAGATTACTTGCAACCTATTATGCTCATTTCCACCTGCACATTTTTATTCCTGGATTTTGCTGGAGCAGCTTTGCATGACTGATACTTAAAAGTTAAAAGTTTAGTTCATCCTCGGTCTAAAACAAGCCATTTTAACTCTCTCCCTTTAAGCTAAGTCTCTTCTAATTGGCTGCCTCTTGAAAACAAGATTTCAAAAACAGGTGGACGGGACTTCTCACGGTCAGAGCTATGTGTCTGAGATGACCATATTTCAGTCGATACACATTGGAAGTGATTGGTTTATATAGCTGCAGAACACAGTTAAAGTTTTGGTGTCTAGGCTTCTTCCTGCAAATATGATACACATTGAAAATGGAGACCAGTGAGTGGACATTGCCCCCTGAGCCTACAGGGAGATACAGGGAGGGTGGATGGGTTACAAAAGCAGGCAGCGATGCAGGGGAGCAATGGCACTGACAAGTCAGAGGGAGAGATGGAGAATATTTCAGCTTAAATGGACAGCCAAATTCCTGCGACAGATTGGCGACCTGTCCAGTGTGTGCCCTGCCTCTTGCCCCATGACAGCTGGTATAGGCTCCAGCTACCCCACGACCCTGAATTGGATAAGCGGAAGAAAATAGATGGATGGATGGATTGCAACAATGTGTTTGATTTTACATGAGGAGAGTGAGTGCATCATACAGGGCCTAGAGTAGAAAAAAACTGCCTGAAACTGAACTTTTAGGGCAGTGTGAAGCCTGAGCTTTGGGCTCACAGGGATCACTTCTACTTATGCTGACCTCATTATTTGAAACTTTGCTACGTTTAACATGAGCATCTACCATTGTAACAGTATATATTTCCAGACAACAACAAAAAGCATAATCGGCCCCCTTTATTGGATGTTCCAAAACTGGGAAAATCCTATTGCAAAGGCTGACTGGCCAAAGAATGTTTTCCTCCTTGAAAGACAAATGTCCCCTTTAATTCTTCATTCTATTATTCTTGAGTGTTAATCTGTTCTCAACATGTATTTAAATTATGTTAATCTGTTCTTAGCAAATAATCTTTGGAATTCAGAGATGGTCTGCTTTTTGTAATGTTAAAAATCAGTGTGAAAACAAACAAACAAACAAAGCAAAGCAAAACAAAAACAAACAAAAAACATTGTTAATGAATGACTGAAAGGCACAAATGTGGCAAAATGTATGTTTAAATAAACAAGCCATAAATATAAATAATTTATTTCTCTGCTAATACTGATAACGGCTGACCCCTCTCCCTCTGTGGCTGCGCTGTTGTCTACATTTCAGACTGACTCTCCCTGACTATGAACAAAAACATGATCAAATTAAGGGTTTCCCTGGCCTCCATGTTAGACTTTCTCTTAAAACAATATGCATTTGAGTAATGGAGTTATACTGAGTGCTCTGATTTACAATCAAAGGTTGTAAATAGCAGTGGTACAATGAAGCTTAAATCAAGAACTTGCAAAGGACCCACACAGCGATGTTGCTTTGACGAGCACCCACTGAGAAAACGGGGAGACAGCAGCACTGAAAGACTCTGGAATAGAAATCTTTAGGACTATTCTGGAATGAAAAGATGGTAGCTGTCCCACCAATGTCCTCTAAGACCCAATCAACAGCCAACACCAAGGAGCACATCAGCCAAAAGTGCTGTTGCACTGGCAAATGCACACATTGGAGGTTCACGATAGTTTAAGCTGGGTGGATGTATGCATATCTACTCGTTTTCTTAGTAAAGATGTCATTATGAAGCCATAATTCAGTGAAACTCTCTCAAAGTAGGTGACAAGGAGGGAGTCTGCATAAGAGGTTTACTTAAATAAAAGATAATTTATTGAAACTAATGTAACAAAGTGCTTTAAAAGCCTGGAAGGCCCAGGTGAGCTGCACTACTTAATGACCCTCCCATGTCAGCCTGTTATCAGTAAGAGTAGGCAAAGACTTCTATGGCGATAGTTGGAGGGACGTCACAATGCAAAGTAGAGGTATAAGCTTTTTAAGCTTGTGGGCAAAAATATCAGACTTTTTAAGCATTTTTAAAAAAAAAAAATCAGATTTAACTAGTGACTTTATATAAGCCAAGAAATTCCTCTCCCCATCCACCAACACTTCCAGGAAGATACTGAGGCGTTCCAAAGCCAGCCGAGAGACATAATCTCTCCAGCTTGATAGGGTTTCCCCCACGATCTTCTCCCACTAGGAAATTCCCAAAAAACCCTCTACTAGGAAGCATCCAGGAGCATCATAGTCAGATGCCTGAACCACCTTAGCTGGTTCCTTTTAATGTGGCTGGAGAGAGGGTGGTCTGGGCATCTCTGCTTAGACTGCTGCCTGCAGGAACCAGACCCGTTTAAGTGGCAGAAAAAATGGATTGATGGAAGGATGGATGGATTCTGCACATGCAGTTTCACAATTGCTCTCTTCCAATTTATTTAGAAAAGGGTTTTGAAATAACTGCAACCATGGAGTGGCGAGACTTGCTTCCAAAAGGACTTTGTGTTCACCACTCCAAGAAGGGGTCAAAGACACCCAGTGACCAAAATAAAGTTTTAGGAATTTGGTCTATAGCTCACATTATGACTACTGCACAGCTCAACTTGTACTGATGAAAAAATAGCAAAAAATATTCACTTTTAATTAGTAGTTTCATGCTTCATTCGACAAACTATCACATGACAAAAAGCAGTTAAACTCTTGACTTTTCATTAAATCTGTAAGCACTGTGGTAAATTTACTGTAAACCCAACCCTGTTTTAACCCTGACCGTATTTCACTGCTTGCTGCAGACACAGAAGTGCTTTTCACACCGTTGTTACCGTGAGACTCAGGGGGCTTGCTACTGACACATTATAATCCCTTGCTAATAAGCTGATTATCAGTGTTGGACTACAGTATTCTCATAAAGTGTCACGACAAACCACCAAGGAACTATGAAATTAAATTAATACATTTTTAATAAATTCTGTGTGACCCTTGTTTTCAAATTCATTTTACAAACCAAAAGAGATGTTTTTCTGCAGGAAGACATGAATCTGAAATCTATGGGTGCCACGGACCCTGGACAGAGCACACTAGCACTGGTGTGGTCCAACTGGAGCTCATTTGGCGTGAAGTCAAAGACACACAGTTTAGTGAGTGCGACTAAAAGCCCCTTAAATCTCTGACTGTTTGAGATATGTGCGGCCAAAGCCCTCTGTGAGGCACACAGAGGCTCCTGGAGTCAGGCCATTGCTTCTTCTGTATGTAGAGCAGGAGCGGGGGGAGAGGAAAAGGGGAGTTGATAGGCAAAGGGGGGGAGAGAGAGAGAGAAAAGGGAGGGGTGAGGATGTTAAGAGGGGGTGGGAGCTGTCAAGGCTTTACTCTGAGGGTACTCAGTGGAGGAAAAAATAAGCCAGAGAATCTAGGATGCCTTCAGGTGTTAAAACATTTTTAGATTTTTAATCATTTCAAGTGGGGCTGCAGGATACAACAAACCGAATCAGAATTTTGTAGGCTAAAAACAAAACGCAACAAATACTGTTCTTATTTCCTTATTTTTTTCCCCCCTTTCATGTTAACAGCATCTCTTAAAGCCTCACATACCAAATCAAGTGGTGTGATGTCCCATTTCTGCTCCGTTAACGTCACATAAAGTTTAATAAGATGTTTTCTCCGAGGAATAGAGAATATCAGGCTGCTCGGTCCAATGTACAGAGCAATTTGACATTATAAGAGATGCTCTGGACAATTTTAACAACGTTTAGGATACTCGTTGCTTTTCATTAGAGGAGATAAAATGTAGTGGAAATGAATTTAAAACCACAAAAGAACAAGGCACTGTCAGGAACATGAGGATGGATCCAGCTACATCAAATGCTGCAGCAAAGAGTAAAATCAACCCACTCGGTTTATAAATTTAGAGATTCATGTGCTTTGTATCGATGGTCTGTGGTTAAATGATCTTCCCCTGCAGCTGTAAAGCCACAAATGCTGTCTAGGGACTTGAGATAAATTGGTAATGCATACAAAAGGCAGCTCGGTGTCATGGAAATATGCCTTGCTTTCAATTCATAAAATATTCCCTCAGTTCAGCAGAGGCTTAAGTGCTTTTTTCTACCATTATAGCTGCTTACTTTCTTGTCTTTTCTTAGAAATAAAGTTTCTAAGAGAAAACCTGTATCAACAAGTTAATCCTAACATCCATAACTGTCTGCAAAGGCAAATGTTCCCTCTGATAGTGGGCAAAAAATGCAGACACAAGTGTTAAAGACACATAAGTATGTTAATGTCTGTGTGTGAGTTGATTTTTAGATGTGTGCATAATGACGAGAAAATCCTCAATCTGCTATACAAGATGTGACTGTGCTATATCACTGACTATGTAAATATCTCCTTTTACAATAAAAGAAATAAATGAGTTTGTGAAGAAGTGTCAGTAGGTTATTTGCTGTGTCAATCGGTTATTTCTCTGTGTGATTTATATTGTGCATTGATTTTAAAAAAAAAAGAAAGAAAAAAAAGAGGATGAACCATGACCTCCAATCAATTAGTGTTATAGGAAAAATGACCAGCAGCCAATATTTTCTGAAATTACATCGTGCATCATGATGCAACTTATGGTACAGAAATAAATGCTTTATTGCATGCTTTTCTTTTTAGCACTTTTTATGTGCATATTTAAACTTCGGTGAGCTAGCTACTATATTTGGTGAATCTTTCTGGCATCTTTTTAACTAATGTCAGAGAACAACATCATCTGCAGTTAGTATATTATTGGACAATTCCTTCCCACCTATTTGGAAAGTTCAGTCAATGCTGGCCAGCTAGCTCCAGCCTTCCCCCTATTGTTTTTGCCTACTGGCTTACTGGCTGGCTCACTAGATCACTATTGTGGAGCTCTACTATATCATTCAGCTGCTTGAATCTTTCCTCCCTCACTCTGATGGACTCCAATGGCTCTGTATCGGTCTGCAGCTTGCCATGGTAGTCTTTGTTCTACTCTTGAGAGTTCCTGCGAGCTGAACCACCACTCAAACTACAACCTGCAACAGACAATGAACTTCTTCATCTGCCACTACCCTGAGGTCACCACTTCACAGCACTGTATGCAAACAGCTACCATCATCATCCCAATCTACATAAACATTTTGTCATGCTTGGGTCTGAAATGTAGACTGACATGATTTGAACTCCTCTCACCATTATTTACCTGTATTGAGTTCTCCTGCAGGTTGAGGTATCGTGTGTTGACTGATATGCTTTCTGGCACCTCCTCCAGGTTTTGCCTGGTGCAGATGACTCGGCTGGCCTGGTTGGAACAGGTGCAGAGGGAGGGGCAGGTGGAAGCGGCTCCCACTAACTCCGGCCCAGGGAGGAGGAGCCGCAGCAGCAGCTGGGCCAATAGAAAGAGGAAGGGGGAGGGGCCGGAAAGGCAGGTCAGCGTGGCGATGCGCATGGCAACTGGGACATGACCCTGCTCTTTAATCCGAAGGTACAGGTGAGGTGACTCCACACTGGTGGATTTGTTAGAAAAGGTTTCCTTTCCCTTTGGTCCTCCAGTGGCAATTTGTTCTTTCTAATTCCACATCCTCTGAGATGTTTCGTGTCCTCTGTCGATCTCTGTGTTTTTCCCTCTTGTTTTTTGAACATAGAAATATGCAGATAAACAGATGTTATTCACTTTTTTTCTGGTGTTGTCGGGGGATTCAAGTGAGGCTTTTTGTGAAGTGAGAAGAACCCAGGAGTTACTGTGAAGAACAAAAGAGAGAGAGACAAAGAGAAGGAAAGAGAGAGCAGATATTAAAAAGACAGAACACAGACTGCACTTTGTGTTTTTACCAATAGACAATGAATAGAACAAATAATGGGTAGACACCTACGGTATAGCTTATCATGAGAGGGATTGTCAAAAAATCTTTCAGAAGCATTAGAACTTCTGTGTCACTGCTCATATCAAATCCCACATAATCCCTGAGCAGACATTTTGTCAGAAATCAAATCCTTACACCCAGGGCAGATGGAATCTGATTTCTGTAATTAATGGTACAAGGTGGAGGTGTGGAGATATGAAAACGAGCAATCTAAAGTGGGACAATCAAGTATTTTGGTCTTTAAAGGATTGCATTTTGTAAATCAATAAATCAGAAAGAAATTAGTTCTTGAAACATTGGGATAACTGCTGTAAACAGATAAGCAGTGTCACACAAAATCATACTGAAACAGCCTAGAGACTGTGCAGTTTTGATTTTCAGGGTTTCCTGCGCAGATTTCAATGGAAATTTTTGCCATTGCTCAATAGTTTAGTTAGAAAAACATTCACAGGAAAAGTGATCTTTGTGCACTTGTTTCATGTTTAAAAGAATAAGATTTGCATCAAAATAAACACTACAATTGTTGAATGCTGAATATTTGCTGAATTACCATGTTTGGGTGACAAATGTCGCTTGACTGAAATGTAATTGTTTAACAAAGTACTGGATTGTTGATTTAATGCAATAAAGTGTTCAAAATAATACCAAAAGCCTGGATGCAAGACAATGACATGGGTCATTTTGTGTAACCTATAGTTATGTTTTAAAGTTAAGCAACCTTTGGTGACCATGTGAAGAAATGCATATAAACTATGCACAGGTGTTGTCACCTTGAGATGGGTCAGAACTCTTCACTGTGTAAAACTGAGCTCTCTTGCATATATTTACCGTTGTGAAAAGGTGTATTTTAACCAAAACCATTTCAGAACCCAAGTATTTTTGGTGCTTAAATCTAAACAAACACACATGAAAACAAATGTAAAAACCATGTTCAACTTCAAGTCAACTTCAATTCATTTCAAGCTGCTTTATGTAAGGTAAAGAGCGAGAACCCCAAAGACATGACAGTCTTGTATCAACAAGCAGTTAGCAACGGTGGTTAACAGGACGAAACCTCTGGCAGAACCAGGGTCAGGGAGGGACGCCCATCTGTGACCAGTTGCGGGTTGAGTGGAAAAAGATGACAGAGAAGAAGAACCACAAACAACTAACAAGTGTTAGATCCCAGTTACCCCTGTACAGGAGGTCTGGACCGGCTCTCCATCTAAAGGGTCAGAGTCACCGCTCCTATGGGTATTACCCTGATAGGCTAACAGAGACTAGTTTAAGCCGGTGGCGAGGAGACTCGCTTAGCTCCTAACTACCTTCTTCCGGGCGCCCACCCTGCCTAAATTCCTCTGACAATGAGGCCCACCAGCAACCCTTAATGGGTCTCAATTGACAGCCACGCCCGTTAACGGCAGCTCTCCTCTTAAGATCTCTGGCACTTGTTATTTGCTAAGCATGTTTCAGAGACCAGGATAACAGGTCTCAAGGGTGTGTTGCCATTAGTTGACTAAAATAACCTATTAGAACCTCAAACTGATGTTGATTTCACACACAGGCATAACCTTTTACATGTTAACTGAGAACCATAGAATGAATGTCCACAATCTTTACTTTAATTGTAGATAGGAATTTTATTTAAGCAAGTTTTAGCAGGGTTTAGCAAACAGCTCAATCTACAGGTATAAATCAATTCATTCAATTATCCAAAAACTTATAATCTTGTCACATCTCTTAACATTGCTATATAAATGAGTAAATCATAACTTGATCAACGACTGAACTGTAGCTAAATGTCTACTACTGGTTTTGGTGTGGGTTTTAGTAGGAAAGAAGGAACATCCTGGCCACGAATGAAATCCTCTTCCAAATGAGCAGGAAATCCAAAACTTGTAATCCAATCGATAAATCTACAGTGGTTGGCACACGGTTATTCCTCTGCCGTTCCTCACTCAGACTTTTCCACCGCAGAATCTTGGACCGGACAACATCCTGCTCACCAGCTCAGAACAAGAGGAAAATAACAACTGCGTATCTCTAAACAGTGCTTTTTATACTCTTGTGAGGACATCCAGGCTTGTTCCTCTTTTTTTCCCCTCCTTACTTTTGGCCTACTCTTCTTGCCTTTGACTCATTTCCTGTTATGTTCACTTCTAACAGTTCCTCTTTTTACCACACCCAAACTCAGCAGTGGCTTAACTTTTCTAAATCACTTCAATCCTAAAGTTACCTCATTACAGACAACTCACTTCACGTTACATTTCTTATTCAATTTCAAACTCATTCTTAACACAATATGATTTATCTTTAGCTCAATCATGACGCATATACATTCTTTTTATGACTCTGTGTTTAGCACTCATAACAGTTCTTTAGTTTTACTCTTAATACTCATGGTTTTTATGCCGGGGAGTCTCACAATCTTCTGACACAAGACACCACAGAACCTACATGAGAGTGCAGAGAGCGGGACTGGAGGAGAAGTGTATTGTGGTTTATATTTTGTTTTAGAAATGGTCAACATGGGTTGTTTCAGTGGATAGAAAAAATGGCCAATATAATTGTTTGGTAGGCTGGACATAGCCACAGTGACATTGCCCACTGGGTCGTAAAGTCAGATTCAGAAGCCACAATTTATTTTATTTAACTTTAACTGGGAGCATATTTTACAAAATAATCATTGTGTTTAAAACTAGCAATTGAGCCCATAAACTCATCAAAAAAGTATTTACTGAAGTGAGAAGTAGGGGCATTTTCTCATAGACTACTATACAATTGGACATCTTTTTGCATCCAGAGTTCCCCCTTGATGGCCATTAGAGAGAATGAAAGAGAGAAGTTTTACTTCCTCATTGGCAGCAAGATTCCCATCTTTTATATACAGTCTATGGCTGGAGGACTGTTCTGGGGATTACCAGAACAGTCAAAAATAAAAAAGTAATAATCATGAAAAGCATGTTATTTAAAATAGAGCTAAATTACACCTATATTTTTGACATATAGATCTTTATCACTACTTCCTACCATATGATCATGGTTGTAATATTGACTGTAATTTCTAATTATTTAAACAATTCTGAAGCATAGACAATGCAGCATTTTCTGCATCAATTACAATACTTTTGATGTCTATGCAGTGAATAACAATGTTGGGTTTCACAGGAAATGTGTTGTTTTTTTAAGAGCAAAAGAAACAAAAAGTACAACAACATTTTGCAAAGGTAGACATCAGAAAGAATGAAAAACAAGATCTACTCTGTGAAAGGGAGCGGTGGGGTTTCTGGGACATTTGGTCTTAATTCTGAGAACCATTAATAACACCACTAGTGTGAGATAGAGCCTTCCAGTCATCTCTGCTGTGGTCTCATTTGTTAGCACTAATTATACCAAGGTATAACAAATAATACGACAATGATATATTGATGTTTGACAACATGAACACTTACCACCTTTAATTAAACTTATCCCAACGTTTAAAACAAACTAAAATCAGTAAGCATTTTTTTTGCAGTACCACAGACTCAGAGGTGGAACTAAAATGCTAATTCCATTCCTGTACGAGCATAGCATTGAATGCTCTGGGGGCTGGAGAATGGTAGCGAATAGTGCAGTCTACATTAACACTGGCCGTTCAAGCCAGAGATGCAGTGTGCCTCTGTTACCCCCTGCAAGCTATTGAGAACCTGAATAACCTTAAATAAGGGCATCCAGCAATCTAGATATTAATGATGATGGTTGTAATGATGGGACTTTGACACGCAAACTCATTTGACACGCTGAGCATCCTCACTTGGCACAGTAAGAAAGGAGACGTTGGGGGGGCAGAGAATGAGAAGGAGAGGAGGATTATTAATCTGATAGATGACTGTATGGCTGCAGGCAGAGAAGGGAATTATCAACACTACAGTAATAGATGAATACTGAACAGCTGCAGAGAGAGGGCCGGAGAAAGAGAGACAGAAAGGAAGAAAGAGATCGAGATGGAGACAGATGGAGGGAAGGGTGAGTGAAAGGGATGATGAGGGATAAAGACCTAGAGAGAGGTATAAATAGTGGGAAAAGCAGAAAAGAGATGAGTTGTAAAAAAAAAAGAAGATAAAAAAGTGGAAGGGGGAAAATAGGGAGGAAGAAAAGAAGAGACATTAATATTAATAATTTCTCACTCACTAAGAGAGGGAGAAAGAGAGAGAGGAGAGAAGGGAGGGAGGCTCAATAGAGAGATGAATATAAAGCAGACAGAGATGGAGGGAGGGGAATGACAACACAGAGATGCATATAAAACAGAGCGAAGGAGAGATGGAGGCAAAAGACAATACAGAGGGATGAATATGAAACAGGTGGAGATGTAGAGGAAGAGATGGAGGGACAGAGAGGGAGGCTTCTCCTGAGTGCCAGGGGAGTGGGAGGAAAGGCAGGCTTGGATTGGTGGGGACAAGATTGATCAATAATGCGTGCGCTCAAGTTCAATGACATTAAAACACACACACAAGGACACGATGACAAATCATATCAGCAGCAGCAGCAGCAGCAGCAGCAGCGTCTCTGGTCAGAAAGAACAGGGCACCAGCGGTGGCAACGATGCAACAGCCTCACTGGTCTGCAACTGCTCATCATCTGCATCCCGACACACAGCCGATGGATGAAGAGGAACTCACAGTGCTATTTTTGGACCAGCTCTCACCTTTCTACGTATTTTAATTTCCAGCCACCTTTTTTTTTTCTCCTTTTGGTGAGATTTAAGTGCCAGAGCTATTTCAGGTAGACGGCATCGAAGCAGAGCAGAAAGCTGCAAAAAAGAAAAAAAGAGAGAGAGACGGCTGGTGGTGACGGGCAGAGGTTAAGATGGTAGCTCAGATGTTGGGTCCATCGAGGAGAATGAGGCTACTTGGAGCTGACAGTTGGTTAGAGGCTGGTTGATTGTATTCTGCCTCACTGCTGTCACTTTCCACATGTTACAATAGTATCTAACTGTAACCCTCCCTCCTTATCTTCACTCTCCTCTTCCTCTCTCTATCTCCGCTGATATCTTCTTCCTTCTATCTACCATCTCATTCTCTAAAAGTGGGAACACTCTCTTCCTCTTTGCAAACTCTTTCCCATTCATCCCCCTCCCTTCCCAGCTGCCTCACACCTCCCCTCCTTCCTCTCCTCCTCCTCTACCCTACTACTACATATTTCCTGGATCCCCCCCCTCGTGTAGCACACTGTAGTGTCCAGTGGCGGGGGTAAATGCTGCACTGACCCCACAGTTTGATGAAAGATTAACCTGCAACAATGATGCATATTAACCCTTAACCCCCACTCTTTCTCTTTCCACTGAACACAAACACACTGCAGCTTCCTTTCCCCCCCTTTTGCTCTCTCATTCCTCTCACTGCATTCAAATCTTAGCCAACAGAGTTACCATGGTTACCTATTCACCACAGTCTCCCACTCTGTCCAGCTGTATCCCACCGATTCCACATCCACCCCACTCCACCTCCCCCGTCCTCCCTCATTAGCACCCTATACACACTCGTATACAAATGGCACGGACCAAACGTGAGTGCGAATGACATCAACGCTCCAAAAGCCACGAGGTAGCATTACAGCAGGCTGCATTACTGTTTTTAGCAGTGATGGCGATGCTGCACTAATGATGATACAGTTTCATTCGTCCAGTGCGTCGCCACAAATGTCAAGCAACCACAAGAAAATCACAAGAGCAAAGGTCAGGACCGTTTTTCCTGAGAGCGATGATGTAGTGGCACATTAAAAGGTACATAAATGGACATTCTGATGAGTAAAAAGTGTTCATATAAAAGAAAAACAAAGTTTGCAGATATTAAAAGGCACATACAGCCTATTTTCTCAACCAGCTTCTGCATGCACACATTACTTTAGTTAGAACATTTTTGCTATTTCACATGAAAGATTGTTGGATTATGTTGATGATGATGGTTTTTGTTGGGGTTTTTGTCAGAATTATGAAACGTTCTTGGCAAAAATACTAAATAAAGCAACTACAATTAATATGTTTTAAACAATCACGGATCACATGGCAACTTGAATGTATTTGTTCTTAATGAAAAACCTGCAGAAATCTATCATGCAACTCTCCACTCCCCCTAAGCTCGATGGGACATTTTAGATTTACTTTATTTGGGTTCGCTGTCACTGCTCTGATAGCTTGTTATTTGTCCACAAAGGGCAGCTTACATTAAAAAATACTTTAACATGTCCACTGTAAATCATCTGCTCAGCACAGTCAGTTAATGCAGTTTTAAGAATTGAACCCTAGTTTTAGGGACTTTAACCATCCATCCATTTCCTTAACTGCTTATCCAGCTTGGGTCACAGTGAACTGGAGCCTATCCTAACTGACATCAGGCACACCCTGGACATTGTACATGTACATCACAGGGCTAACACAGAGAGACAGACAATCATTCACGATCACATTTATATCCTATGACCAATTCTGAATCACCAATTAATCTAACATGCATGTCTTTGGACTGTGGGAGGAAATTGGAGAATCCAGAGGAAACCCACGCAGGCAAAGGGAAAACATGCAAATAAATCTGGCAGAACTATCAAATAAATCTGGTGGATGTAAAAAAAAAAAAAAAAAAAAAAAAATTTTTTTTTTTTTTTTTTTTTTTTTTTTTTTTTTTTTTTTTTTTTTTATTATAATAAAGGGAGTATTTAACAGAGGCTAACAGATTAATATTGAATTTTCATATTCTATAGAAATTAATGGAAGTCAATAGATGACTGGAAAGTCAGATAAAATAATTTCACTTTTTGAGTCATAATACATCACAGGCATTCCTTCAGTATTCTCTTTAAATTCCCTCTGAGCTTCAAAGAGCTGATGCATTTGATTTTTTTGTATACTCTGTATTTTATACAAAGCTTTGGTTCTATCGAATAAACTTTGACACCATTTTACACTTACAGGATTTCCCACATTTCTTTCTTAGTAATTTAAAGTAAAGTTGTGTGTATCTGCACACTCTGTGGTTGCCCACTATGAATTTTTAATGCTTGACTTGCTAGAGGCTCTGTAGAGTTGAAAAGGTCAAAAGACCCCCATCTTGATGCTTTTGATCCTCGCTGCTATCACGTATCCTGTGAACCTTATTTCATAAAGACTTGTGACAGCTTCTAAATTTTGGGTAATTGAGTTTGAATAATTTTACCCTCCACTTCATCTCCGTCTGCTTCTTTCCCCTACCAGATCGAATGCTAGGGGAAAGAGGCAGAAAAAGGAGTGAAGGGTTCTCTTTTTTTCACCAGCAGAAACGTGTGATTTTTAATAGTGTATACTGACCAATAATGGACGGCGCATCAGACTGCTGGATGGAAATTGTTGTAAGTGATATAAGAAGCAAAAGACAGGATGAGAGACAACTAGAAAGATGTGCTGACAGGTCGAACAAGCAGCGAGTCGGACAGACAGGAGCACACTCCTTCTCTGCAGAACCCTGTCTGCACATCAGCATGGAGGCCCATCAATAATGACTCGGCACACACCAAGATGGCAGCTCATGCAGCCACAAGAAAAAAAAAAAAAAAGAGGAAAGCTCATCATGTCGGTTGTGTGCTGTGGGAATAGAGCTACGACCTTTCCTGATCATTGTGACATCTCGCCAAACGGGGTTGTGCCTGTGAGGGTTTAAGACAGTGGAAAATCTGCTCTCACACACCTCAATTTCTGAGACAAGGAAGTAATTTAAAATAATAACCTGAAACAGATTTTATTCCAAACAGCAGAGAGCAAATTTATTTACTTTAAACCTGTAACACTGTTATCATTTCAGAGATCGTATGCTTCATGGCTGCTGCCGATTCAGTCAATTTAATGAATCAATTTAATCAATTTACCTTTTATTAAAATTCAGTTAGTGGTCTAAGATGTCTGAGATGATGAATATGACAAAGCTTTTCTAATCAATACACATATTGATCAACTACACTGTCTGAATCTTTTAATCTGAACTGAATTCATTGACCAGATTCCCCAGAAAGCAGTTATGTTTTTGCCATTATTTTGTGTCCAGGGCTCTGCTGTAACTCAGTTCAGAGGCTTTATCACCCTGAGAAAAATACAACTGTAAGAAAAATTGGCTCCTTCTATCTAAATTGCATCAATATCAGCCTCATAACACACACCAATACAAAGTGATTTCAGAAAAAAACTTGTAGATTGTGCAGCACACAAGACTGTCTGCAAACAGGAAGAATGCTTGTTGTCTAATTGCTTACAACTGGCTCCGAGTTAGTGAAGTGAGGTGATGAGGAGGGCAAGAGCAGAAACCCAAATGCGCCTCCTGCCTCATTTCCTCCAACCCTTCTGTCTCCTTCAACCCTTAGTATATGCCAACAGCACAGAGTGGATGTCTCCTCACAAAAGGACACAGTCTTGGCACCTTGAGGCATCGCTAGGGGGCGAAGTCTCTGGGGGAAAGCAAAGTCCTTGTGCAACAGAGGATCATCCCCTCTCGCCCTTATCTTTGTGAAGACTCTTTTGAGCTCCATTTTTAAGACACATTGGTCAACTCACTGGGTCTCTTCTTTTGTCCCATGACAGCTTCACAGAGTACGTGAGTGATAGCAGTGTTTTAATAAACAGCGTAAACAGAGTAAATACCTTCGCAATTTAATAGATATATATTTATAATATTTATAATGGACTACTTTCTCTGTTTTTCTACAAAGTGAAAAGGTTATAAGAGACCGCAGAGGTTATATCATCATAAAAATACTTTTCAATTTGAAAAATGTTGAATTAGCAACGAATACAATAAATTGGGTTTATCATAATGCTGGAATCATTGCTCACATCTTAAACAGTACAGTAACCTAATATGGATTCAAGCTTGGGAGTCAATAAGGTATGTTTTGGCAGTTGATGTTCTTAAAATCTGATTTAAAATATTTTCTAAACAAAATCTAAGTGTAATGAGTTGTAGAAGTTATTCAAAAATAGCACTCCAACACACTGAATTTTGTCAGCTTGTTTCCTAGCTTTCCAAAGCTGCAACCTTTGGGATTAAAAAAAATGAAGACAAAGCAGAATCAGCGAATCAGTCCTCACAGACTCTCACGTTAAAATGCCAAACTTTACAGCAGAAATAAAAATGTTCACAGCATATTACAAAAAATGTTTGTGGTCACTGTTGCCAATTTCTCATCTCATTTCTCATCGTGTTACCTGTAGGAAGATGAAATTTTACATAACTCACCAATTTAAAATGTATTATATCCTTACAATATAAAGCGCCTTGAGGCGACTTTTGTTGTGATTTGGCACTATATAAATAAAACTGAATTGAATTGAACTGAATATTAGTTTTAAGGTATGTTTGATTAAAAGTGTGGCCACATTGACCCAAAGTGGATGTCGAGGCAAGCGGCTTCGGCTACTACCTGTGTGCTGGACTTGACCTCAGCTAATTCCTGTCAATAACCTCGACTTTCTCACTGTATTTGTGGTGTCAGTGCTGTTTTGCTATTTGAAAATAATATGGCTTGTTGTTGTTGTTGTTGTTCAAAGTATGAATGTTTTGGAGTGTCTTATTTTATTTATATATTAGCATAAATTAGCAGGTTTGTGTATCTTTGAGATGCAGCTTTTGAGCTATGTATGCTAACTAGGTATGCTGATAGAATGGCATTGTTCAAATGATGGCTACTCCTTTCTTTGCTAAACAGACTATAATCTTGTTATGCTGCCAACTGGTTAGCTGCATCTCCCTGAGCCTGGTTCTGCTGGAAGTTTTTTCCTGGTAAAAGGGAGTTTTTCCTTCCTACCATCGCCAAGTGCTTGCTCATAGGGGGTCATCTGATTGTTGTTATTTTTTGTTGTTGTTTGTTTAATATCGTAGGGGCTGTAACCTACAATATGAAGCACCTTGAGGTGACAGTTGTTGTGAATTAGCGCTATATAAATAAAATTGAATTGAACTGCCTTACCAGTTAGCTTTATGTGGAGGGTTGATATTAGCTTGGCTTTCTTTGTTTGACAGATTGGTCCAGAGTTGACGACTCTGAGGCTGGAAAGTTGCAAGCCTGTAGTCATCAAAGTTTAGATAGCTGTGGCTGCATAGTCAGTAAATCCTTTCAATATGTAGGGCTGTCTGCTTCTTATACCACAGTGTTTTGTTATTTCTAAACATTAAATACAAGCTGCATATGTAGATTTGGAGGGTTTGGAGGTCTTTAAATGCAACTGCCAGGTTCTACTGAGTAACAAAAGCAGCGTAATGTAACTTGTCTTTTAATTAATAATATACTGTACAGATTAACCAGCTACTGCTTTCAAATTACTGTCTGTAATTAATATAAAGTCATTTATTGAAGCTATTTGAGTTTAAAAATGTGTGAATTAGCATGTAAAACAGTCAAAATCCAGTCTTTCACAAGTGAGTGCATGCAGCATCCAGCTGTCTACCAGAGAGACATGGCAGTTTTCTCATCATATAAATGTGATTTGACCAGGAGACAAATGTCTAAATACCAGATCAGCTCAATCATAATTTCTTAAAGTGACTCAGATATCCAAAGAGGCCGGCCCCTCCAGTGAACTGCATTTGAACACACAGCGCCAAACCAAATCAGTCTCATCTCACTGCGTCTTATTAGAAGGGAATATGACAGACCACAATACAATCAAGTAGGAGGCTGCAGTGAGGTCTTTCACTTTCCCAGATGATCATTTCTTCAGGCCTTCCCAGGCCGAGGCGGAGCTGGTCTATCGCAAGTGTGATCTCTGCGCTGCACAGCTCATAAGAAGCAGACAAATTTAGGATGTGATAAATCAGCGCTAATATGATTACCCTTAGTGTCTGCTGGTTAACATAAAACAACCACTAAATTTTCACTTAGCAGGCGCTCCTCACTCAGCCTGCATTATCTTGTTTGTCCCAACCAGGAAGGAAAGCAGCTCATGCAGAAAAGCATACAGTATGCAGAGGTCAATCTAAATATAAACCAAAGTTTAAAAAAAGAGTTACAATATTTAAAACTTGTATGCAGGGAAACACATTTCACTTGTTTCAGCAGCCAGCCATAATGTCAAATGGTAATCCCGCCACAGAGACAGTTTCACCATAATCAGCCCATTATAATCCCATCCAGACTTTCCACAGTCTGCTACCAACCAGCATTAATTTTTAGCCCAGTCTGCTCATGTTCATCTAGCCTCATTTTTCCTTCACTCCCAGCCCCGCTTTGGTCCCAGGGTAGTCTATCACACTTAAAGCTTACCCTCTTCACAGGCACTTATACACATTTAAAGCATTTGACTAACTGCCAGGCAAAATTGACTTTAGGATGAAAGACCAGGGGGCTTTTAAAAAAATGAAAGGGGGAATTCTGCATCAGGACACAGAAGCACTGATTTAATGGAAAACAAAAAAAAAGCGAGAGAGAGTGGGAGAGAGAGTTTTATTCTGCAGAAGTAGCCGAGTCACGCACAGGGTTTTCTCTTTTTAATGATGGAGCAGGGGGGATGGGGATGGGAATATGGGGCTATGACAGAAGGTACTTGTGAATAGTTTTTAAATGGTGGGGGCGCTGAGGGGGTGATGCTGCTGTGTTATATTGTGCTGGATGGGAGAGAGGAAGCCCCACACTCTTCCACTTCCTTCCGTCTGTCGGCCTCCTTCACTGTGTTTACCCTCCCACCCTCTGGCACTGAAAGAAAGCTGGACGAGCACTGGCCTTGCTGGTGAATGAAGCCCTGACGTCACTTGCCCACACACACACATCAGCACGAACAAACACACACTGTAAGCAGTGTGACTAATAGCATACTAACGCCCTTTGTGTTGCCTCAGTTATACCTGATTCATGTCTGGCTCCCAGGGGAAGGAGCCCCCTGGGTTATTGAAATATTCAGAGACGTTAGATGTTAGTACAGGTGAATCAATTAAACCAGTCGATAAATCCCCCATCCCCTCGACAGGGACTTAAGGACAGGGGTGTGTTACAGCACCATGCTACATTCAGGTAAAAACACCACCATTGTATATTGCATTGATTTTTTTCCCCCTGATATCGCATGCAATGATTTCCCCACAAGCATCAGCTTATAGAGCAAAATATTCGAATTAGATTTAGTCAATATGTGTTTGACAGCAGATATCATTAAGTGGCTGGTATGTTGTAATAGGAGAGAAGAGAGAGGGTGAGTGGGAGAGAAGGTGGAGAATTTGGTTTCAAGAGCAAATTCCTATTATCACAGATGAAACAAACCCAAAGCACGCTGAAGTCGAGATATGCATCTGCAAAGACAAACATGGAACTACATTCATTGGCATCCCGAGATATGCAATCTTATCAGTCCTTATGAAGTATACAGAATTAATGTCAAAGGACTTCTTTATGCTTTACAGTCAAAATCAAATCGTTTCTCAGCTTGCTAGCTAATCATAATGTATTCCTATTTAACTAACCCCTTAATGAGGAGTGGGCAGTATATAGAGGTCGCTTATCTTATTTGGGATTTCATGGTTTAATTATCACTAAACAGAATAATAGTTGCTAATTGTGTAACAGAAATATAAACAAAATAAAACAAAGCAAAGAACCCAAAATAGGCAGGAAAAATATAATCTGACTATATTTGTGCCTTTGTAAATTTGGTTTAGTTTCACTTAGACTAAATGTCAGTTTTTGATGAATTAGAAAAACCTAAAAAAGCAGGAAAACTATATTTGTACCATTCCTGTTTCTTTGTGGAATCTGCTTAGTTTCACAGTGACCATTTTGGATGAGTTAGTAAAAATAACAAAGGGCAGGAAAAAAAAGTCATTTTTGCCATGTTAGTGTTTCTGTGAATTCTGACTAAATTTGCACAGGCTAACTATGAGTATCCGATGAATTAGAAAAAATAATACAAAAAAAAAAGCAGGAAAAACGTTTTTACCATGTTTGTGTTACTGACTTCTATTTGGTTTTACTTAGACTAATTGTCAGTTTTAATGGAGACTTCTGAAGAGTTTGTTTTCATGTGATACCAGTATTAAAACTGTAATCGACATGGTTGGAAAAAAAAACAAAAATAAAAATAAGAAGCACTTTATTTTATTTTACTTTATTTGGGAGAAAACAGACTGATGGTTAAAAATAGACAGTGATTACTTTTACACCAGAAAGCTGAATTTTACCTCTTTACCTGTTTGTTTTGTCAGGTCTGTGGATTTTTCTGTTTGTTAGCAGCTTTTTAAGAGCCAATGGCTGAGGAACAAGTGATGAAGGATTGCTGTAAATCCAGATCCAGAATCTTTTTAACATTTGCTAAAGGGATTGTTTTAATGTGTCTTTGAAACTCTTATTAATTGCACTTATTGTCTGTACCCTACTGTATACTGTATGTTGTGGTATATTTAGATCCAAATGCAATTATAAATTTCTACTTTTTGCCAAATATTACTTCTTGCTGTTTGTAACTGTGCAACTTTGGTACCAATATACTTTATCATGGTGGTTTGTTTAGGGTTTGACTTTATATTTACTTAAGAACTTTGTGCACACATTGTGTTTTGATTTAATGTTGTTTTAAATTGTGTCAGTTTATATAAATATGTAACTATGTTCTGTATAACATGTATGTAGCTGAAATGACAATAAAGCTCACTTGAACTTGAACTTGAACTTGAACTAAATAAAGCTTTTAAATAAATGCATTTTTTGGTTACAAAAAGATAAAAACAAAAAAAAAACTCATCAATACTTTAAATATCAAATAATAAAACTGGTTTCTAGTTGAACTAAATACAGAACACAGGATTTATTTTGACCTGTTTACATTTTCATTCCTGTTATTCATGGTCCAGTTGATTTATATTTATTTGATAGATGTTGTTTACCAGAACTCCAATAAAGAGCTATTGCTAATTTTCAACCCTTGTCCTTAGCTGGGCTTTTTAATATGCAATGCATAAATAAAATACACAGTTTTCATTCTCATAAAAAACAGAACACTGAAGATGCAAAACTACAATAAATACACACAACAGTATATATTTTTTTAAATATAACGCTGCAAAAAATACTTTAATTTATCATTAGTTAAACCTGCTACAGCCAGATTTTGCTTTTAGCCAACCCTTAACCTTTACTGTGAAAGATTTTAAATCTGTAATTAATGTGATTGCCTTTTATTGTCTAAATTTAGCTCTGTGGAGTGATATTTTATAGTTGTCATGCTCCAAGTCACTCTATTACTGTCCTGTATTAAGAAATATCTAAGAAAGATGCCCTGGGGTTCGCCTGTTTTTACATTTAAAGGCTAATTTTAAAAACACACACACACAAATGAATGAGACTCTCAAAGCTAAGTAGGCTGTATCTTTTTAAGATGTGACAATGATGCCACTGAAGAGGCTTTTCAGAGACTACATCAGGATAGTGGTTGTAATAAATGTGGCATTTTTATAATATCAGTGGTAGTAAATGCACTTTTTACGCCTTATAATGTCTTGTTACCACTTGAGCTAATCTGTCATTTTGTGCTCCCCAGCGTAACATACAGAAGGTCAATAGAGTTTATGAGTGTATGATAAAATATT
>VUQS01075485.1:38004-52515 GCA_015108495.1 Heterochromis multidens
GCTCAGGAAAGTATGTGTATTTGTGAGTGTAGAATTTCTTGCAGAAGGTCAAACTATTGCATGTCAACTCTGACTCCATGTGGCTGTTTATGTGTGTGACATTTCCATGATGGGGTCAGCCTATGCTGTGTTCAGTTTGTGTATTTTTCTGTTTTTACAGCAACTCTAAGTCTTGAACACTGTATCAGTTGCTCAGTCTTAAGAAACATGACAAACAGAATACTGGCACCCACTTATTGTAAGTATTGTTCTTTATATTTATTTATGAGGAAGATGGACAAGTTTCAGCCATCATCAGCTCAGTCCAAAAAGTTTATAATAGAAACAAACACCAATCATTGCATCTGCATGCCCTGGATTGGAAAAAAATATCATGAAAGAAAGTAATTCTGAAAAAAGTAAAATATAATGGGCAATTAATTTTCCCAAGGGGTCACAAGAGAAACTGGGACTGTTGTGGAGGGCCACACCAACAATCTAATAAAGATATAAAATTATTTAAGCAGAATTGAGTTCAGCTTATTGATGTGGCCCTCCACAACAGTCCCAGTTTCTCACGTGGTCCCTTGGGAAAATTAGTTGTCCACACTCAATGTAGGGGAAAAGTTAGGGTTGTAATTTAGCCACATACCAAATAAGAACAGATTCAAAAACTAGAAGACATTACCTTTTAAATCAACTCTAACATGCAATTAGGCCCTAGAGATTTGATAGATTTGATATACCAAATAGATTTTTTTTTAAATCTAAATAAAGGGATAAACATAAGCCTAATCATATCCCCACCCCAAACTCTGGGGTTACTGGTGACCTGGTGGATGTTAAGAGTTTAAAATAGATAACAGGAAACAATTCAGTCAATGAATCCATTATGCTTTTCTTTTTAACAGAAATGCGTTTCTATCACCACCCATTTTAGGTGGAGGTACCACTGAAACTTAAGGGAACACATAATAGCCAAATGAATATAGGATTGTCAAATAAATCATTAAGATCAATACAAATTACTACTGGATTAGATGCTCATTTGCAACAGTATCGATACCAACAGTGCCGTCTTTGCCTCCTCCAGTTGTCACACAACTCCACACAGCATGCTGTAGACTGGCAGGCACAAAGCCCCTCCCCTCACTAGCAGCTGAACACATGTACAGCAGCTAACCTCCACAACACTGACCAATTATTATGGTATTGGGCTTGAAATTCTACTATCATGACAACCCTATCCCCTTACACATTGAATTACTAGCACAACTATCTTTCACTCATACATAATTACATGTTCAGCTGAAGATCAATTGATGCTGGTTTGTTACAGTTGTTACAGGGGTGTAATCTGTCTGTCATGACTTAGATTATTATGTGTAATTCCTGCTCTGTATTAACTGTCATTTTCTAAAATAATCCACTGATTTTTTGGAGGCTTCTATTTGCTTTGCAGGTTTACGTAACAGGATGCATTTGTTAGGACACCAAAAATATTTTTATCTAGATAAGACTAGAGATGAGTATTTGTTTTTCTTCGCTGACACTTCTTGGATTATTGATGCATTAAAGTGGTTGTTCTGCAATCACTTATGATAATACTGACATGCAGCAGCAGTTTGCTGTCACAGTCACATTATGCTCATCAAAATGTGTATGTGCCTTTTCTAAGTTTGGACTGACTAAATACAGATGGTTCTGAATACAGTCCTGCAGTTTGGCAGTACATTTTTATATCTGACACTTCAGAGCTTTTCATAAGAACCTGAAGGCAACATCAAGTTTATCTATGTTTCATAGGAGTCTACATTTAATAATGCATTACTATTCATGAAAATTATATCATGTATATATTTTTCACATCATACTGAAGTCACATCAGACTAATGTGCATAATGTCTTTCAGCATATGAGGCTTGGAAAGTAGAAATACTCCTATAAAAATCTTGAAAATACAAAATATTTGGTATATTTTTTATACTTTTTATATTTTTGTTTTAGATAAAAGTTAACATTTCGTGACTGTTAATATTTAACTGTTAACACTCCTTTCCCCCTTAAAGTCGACCTCTTATGCTTTTCTGCATTTCTTGTCATATATACATGCTCATATTGAACATGGTCAAAGTTGCAAATAATGAGGTGAGTGTATGTATAAGTAATAGCTGTGAGCCAAAAGCTCAAACTTCAGACTGCTCTAAACTCTCAGTTTCAGACAGTTTTTTTCCTTAATACTAGTTGATGTGTACAATTTCATTGAGAGCAAACATCCCTAATATGGTCATATCAGGCACACAGCTCTGGATGTGAGCACAGAAGCCCCACCCACCTGCTATTTAAACCTTCTGTTTGTGAGGGGCAGCCAATCAGAAAAAAGATGGCTTAAAGTGAGAGGAGCTAAAACAGCTTGTTTGAGACAGTGGATGAACTGCGAGGCTGGATCAAAGCAAATATAAGATAAATAATTATTATTCTGAACTCGGAATCATGCAAAGCTACTTTAGTAAATTCTTTAAAAAATTAAGCTGAAAATGCTTGCAGGCAATATGTAAGTTAAAGTCTCTTGTTGAACAATATGTGCAGATTCAAATGTATATGCCCCTATAGGGATGGCTATTGAATAACATTTTACTGGCACCAGTGCCATTATTGATTCTACTGATAGGTTTGATCCTTTATCGATTCCCTTGTCAATTATAAAAAATAGGCTTTCACAGATTTCCAGTATCAGTGCAGCTGCTTATTATTTATGAGTCTGAACACTGTAGAAAAAAAAGGCCTGTATGTGACTCAGGTGTGTAAAACCTTGACCATGAGTTTGACGTCCTTGTCATTTTATAATGACAAAAATATACCAGAATTGATAATAGCAGGTAATAAGTTTGGAGGCATTCAATTCCGATAGGTGGGATAATTTGGAAATGATTCTCAGTTCCCATTCCTATCGATGAAAGAAACGGTAAGACACTACTGTTTTGCTTGTTAAAATTTGACTACACAGAAGGGAACTTTTGTTTCTGTGATTCTGGTAAAGTGGCTTTAATTATTATTATTATTTTTTTTTTTTTTGGTCAGATACCATTGAAAACACATTGACAGAATTTCCTCTGTTGAAGCTTTAGCCTGCTGTAAAGACTAGAACAGGGGAACAGAAAATCCTCCCTTAGTTTCAAAGTATGGCAAAGTATGGCATGAACTATGTGACAACACTATTGCATTGTTATCTTAGGCCTGAGTCACACAGGCCTAGATACCACTCGGCAACCACGTGCCAACCACTGTTTGCTAGAGAAAAATGTGTATTCCCCTACTGGTTGGCCAGTGGTTGCTGGAGGTTGGGTGGTGAAATCAGTCGCTAAAGCATCAGTCATGCAGGCCTAGAGACCAGTCAGTGATTCCCTGGCAACCACAGGTCGCTATAGAAAAATGTGCTGTCGAAATTGGTTGCAAAGAGGTTTACATTACTGAACCAATAACCTCCTTGCATAGCAGACTGCCACAATTAAGCAGTTAAACTGTGGAAAGTGAAATCCAAACCAGAAATAAAGATAATTTCCCTTCAAAGTAAAAACTGTACCCTTTGAAATGTGCTGGTTGCAGCAGTAAGTCACAACTTTTACTTTGAACATTCTCAGTTTCCAGTTTGCGTTGCCCTTTTTCAAGTTTCACTACTGCTTGGTTGGCAAGTGTTTGCAGATAAGTTGGCATCTTTGATGCAAACTGCAGCAATCTGCTGGCGACCAAAGCCACCACAAAGAGGTTTTTGGTGCAGCACCCTCTTTGCAACCTATTTCATCTACTGACAGCCAGCAACCAGTCACCAACTGGTCAGGGGTTACACATTTTTTTCCCTAGCAACTTGTGGTTGTCGGGGGGTCACCGACCAGTCTCTAGGCCTGTATGACAGAGGCCTTAAGAGGTCTAAACTCCAGCTACACTTTAATCGCTTGACCAACACATTTGACTTGTTGCCTTATTAGAGCACATCATAAAAACATGTTACAGACGTCTTAAATAGGATGGGTATGGATTAGGAAAAAACAACCAACCATTTGGTCATGTGATTTCAGACCAATCACTGTCCCAGGCAAAGGGGAGTGTCCAAGAAGAAACATGGGTAGCATGATGTTTAAGTTTGTAAGTGTCTTTGGAAGTCAATCTAACACCAAATGAGCACACTGTTTTGTATTTTTTGTACTTTATACTTATCTTATTTAAAATGTTGTCTGTAATATGTTTCTATGATGACCCTGACAAAAGCCACAAGCCATAATATGTCAGTCAAGTGAGTGTTGCTGGAGTTTTTACCTCTTCAGACTTTATTCTTTCCACCATGCATCTTGGAAGTAGGTGAAGTTGTGCTGGAGACCTCTAATTTCTTTGTTTTACATTACTTGTGAAAAATTAAGTTAGCTAGGGCTGCGCTTAGAGAACCCAAATGCTAAAGGGTTAGACACACTTCACCATTTCCACTGTTAAGGGAGCTTAATGGTTTGCACTATTTAGGTGGGTGCAAAGCCCCAGAATGTGCACTGTTTGCTGTGTGTAAATGTAATGATTGGATCCTGGTTTACTGCACATCCATGTATCAGGACACAGCTCACTGATTCAGTAATTGGAGTGGGGAGTCACTGCAATTCAAGAATGCTGTGCAACAGCAGCACTTTGAAGTTAACACGAGCAGTTTTTATATGTAACATTAAGTCGAGTCTCCCACACACTTACATCATTCTCACACACAGACACACACACACACACTCCAAGCCAGCTGCTTCAACTGAGCACCTTCAATCAGAAAAATGTTTGTTTGTAATTAGAACAAGTAATGTCATTACAAGTGTTCCTTTACTACTCAAGGTCAAAGTCAAGGTCATCAATACATGGTTTCACAAATGGAGCAGTGGACTCTCTTCCAGAAGCATAGTGCAGTAAAAAAAAAACAGTTGCATGAGTTTAAAATAAAAATAATTAAGAAATCAATTGACTATGCAAATGAAGTGGTATTCTGTACATATAAGTAAAGGAGAACACTATAATATGCAATATGTTGCATTTGAATAACATTTGTCTGTTGATTGACTGCAACACACAGCACAACTGTGTATGTTTGCCATAAAGAAGAATAAATTAGAATACAAGATTCTTCTTATAAAATGTGACGTGTGCAGCACTGATGCTGTCATATTGCTGGTATTTTATACTGAATCCCCAAACCAACATTAACAATATGCAGAAAAAAGTGAATTGTTTAACCCGAAGAGTTCTCTGCAGCATACAACAGCAGATTTTACACTGGAACAAGACTCAGTTTTTAATTAGGACTACACAGGTGGAAAAAAAGGAGAATAAATATTTACTAAGTGTCGTGCAACATGTGGAGCAGAGGTGGATACACTTTTATTTTGTGTGCATCTGTGTGCATGTCTCCTGTTTCATTACTTTACACGAGTCCTCACAGTTTTACGTATAAATGGCCGATTTTTTTCTCAAACAAGCAAACCGCGTGTGCGTGCATGAGTGAGTGATAAGCAACACGCTCCTGGACCCCATCCATTCAGGCTTCGCCCCAGCCTTCTCTATGAGTGACACACTGATTAATACACAGACAGATAAACACTCACACTGACAAACACGATAAGGCTTTGCCCACAAAACACTGACACGGACTGACTGATGGACGTCTCCATGGAGACTAGTCACCAAGACTGACACAATGTCTCTCGCCGCTGAGCGCTGTGCCAACTGAATCAGAGAGGTGAGGGAGAAGAAATGGAGATAGAAGGAGCGATAAAGAGTGTGCAGCACCAGAAAGATTACAAAACAGCGTTGAAATATTCTGGCGTGTGCGTGGATGCAGTGCAGATCTGCTCTAAAGAACCACGTGATTGTCTTGCCTGCCCTCCGATCTGCTCCTCTCACACCTCAGTCTCACCCCATCACTTACACCTCTCCATCACTTTTCCCCCTTTACACTCCTCTTCTCTCTATACCTCCTTTGTGCTCCTCTCCTCACCCCGTTTTCCTTTCTCTACACCTAAGGCATGTTTATTTCCACACCTCACCTCCTCTGCTGATTTCTCCACCCTTCTTCCTCTGCAGGTTCTTCTCTCCAGCCCATCTCTCTCCCTCTCTGTCTCATTCCCTCTCTCTCTCTCTCTTACTCTCTCCCACGCTGTGCGAAATGGAAGCTCTCACAGAGACCTGAGGTTGCCATAGTAACCTGCCATAGTAACCACTCACCATCTTGCGTCTCTCCGTCATATCGGCGGGGGCTCGGGGCGTCCGCGGCCCTGCTCTGCAGCTCCCAAAGCAGGGTATCAGTTCACTAAACCCTACAGTGTGATGGAAAAGTCCCCGGATCGAATCTGGTTTTTGCCAAACAAAAACTCCAAATGACTACATTTCTAAGAGGAGAAATAACTGCGTGATAACTGAAAAATAAATAAAGCAATTTTATCTTCGAATTTGTTTGATCGGACACAGGTCACTGCAAGCCCACAGCTGAGAGGAAAAATACAACCATTAAAGGGACAGTTAACTCCAAAATCAAACATACATGTTTTTCCTCCAGACTGTAGTGCTGTTTATCCATCTAGATTATTCTAGTGTGAGTGACCTGGTTTAAAAGCTATCAGCTGTTTAGATGTCTGGCTTCTCTTGAATATATTAGAACTAAATGGCACTTGCCTTGTGGTACTCAAAAATCCAGCCATCCAAACTTAACAGTAATGCCAGATTTCTTGACCCGGATGCTCCAAAAATCCACAAACTTTGATGTGAGCAGTTTCATTTAGTAACTGTTTTCTTACTTTTTTCTCTCACACTATGCACCACTGCTCTGTCACTCTTTGAAGCCTGGCTCTCTGCTCACCCAGTGAACACAGCAGAGAGAGAGAAAACTCTGTTCCTGTGCCAGGAGAGCGAGAAGTCGTCGCGATGCTGACCATAGATTTTTTTTTTTTATTTTGCAATGCCTTTAAAAAAATCCTTAAAAAAAAAGTCACTTAATCTCCCAGCAAAGTCGCTAAGTTAGCAGCAGTGAGGTCATCTGAAGTGTGATGCTCACTACTGGGAGTGAGAGGGAGGTCAGTCACACAAGCAAGAGAAAGAGTATATATTCAACGTTTTAAAAAAATAACCAAATCCCAAAACTTACAATTAAATACCCAATGAATGGATATCCAAATAATTTAATATTTGGGTAAAGTCCTATTTTTCACTCTTTATCTACCCGCAAAGAGAGGTTCATGCCTATGACAGCATCATCATCAGCTGAGCGGTTAGTTAACTACATGCTTCTCTGGATTGGCGGATATAGACATAAGAAAGAAAACAGTTTCTACGTGAAACTGATCATGGCAAGGTTTGTGGATTTTTTCTTTCTTTTGATAAATGCATTGTGATTTCTAGAGACTGTTACGACTTCAGTGGTATTTTGTCATTTGTGTAACTGATCTGTTTTTCCTTCTCTTTGTGGCACGTTTGGTTCATGTGAATGAGTGTGTCGATATATGATAACTGGAATGAGCAGGTACTTGGCCATGATTGATGTGGCAACTTTCGGCTTGCAGATGATTGGCTCCAAGCTGAGGACAGTCTGCCACCACGATGGGCAGAGATTTATTTATCTTCCTCCTAATTCAACCTGCCACACGTGTTTTCACCTGTAGCTTTTTCCATGTGGTTTGCTTTTTAGTCTAAAGGAGTTTGTAGAGGTGGGCTACCGTTTCTTTTGACATGTTTTCCTCATGGTGGGGAGGTAAGTTCATGTATTGTGGTTTGTTGCTCTCAGATAGGTTGTCTTGGTTATGTTTCTTTAGATAGAATTCGTTGTTATTTTGGTCTTTGCTCACTCTGAAGGTAACTATAGCAAGTTCAACCAGTTGTTTCTGTGGCTGCTTGGTACTTGGGACTGGGCTTCTTCATGTTTCTCAACCACCCTGTAAAACCTGAGTTTTACTATTTTTTTTGGCACTTTGAGCACTGTAAGGCAAGTGACGCCTAGTTCTGTGATATTCAAGAGAGGGAAGACATAGCCAATATCTCCAAAACTATATAAACAACTCACAGCAAAGCAATCAAGATAGATTAGTAGCACTATTTTGGGGGTCATCTGTCTCTTTTAGGTCTCCAGGTTTCAATATTTTAATAAAAAAAAGTTCAAATTAGGACTCATTGAGGGTTTAGTATGGGATGTGTCTTACCACATCAATTGTTTCCAATCCCATAGAGAAATTTGAACATGAACACCTTGCCACTGCACCACCCAATCTGAAAGCTACCACAAGAGAAATATGCAAGAGGGGCACGATATATAAATAAACCAGTACAACTGAGTCAACACTCTACATATATTGTGGAGAGTCCGGGGACTTGGAAAACAAACAGTGAAGATGTGCACAGGTTCATGTGATGGCACTGAGAGTAATCGTCCTAACCATACAGCAGAATCTGCGATTTATCACAGCGATGGCGCGTAGCTTTACTAACTGCCTCCTCTGGGGCCCTTAACGGCCTCCAGGGACCGCTGCTGGCATGTCTTATCGCCAACCCCCACCTCGGGAGCCGCCATCTCAGAGTGACATCAGCACAGCCCCCATTGCTGCCCCTGAAAATACAACAACCTCCAACCGGCTACAAAAAGGACGTTTGGATTATGTGTCATCTTGTGCGACAACGTGCCCACGCTTCTCTCCAGGCATCTCATTGTGATCTCTCAGAGCGCCGTGGAAACCAAACCTATCTGTCTCAGGCTTGAATCACATGTAAAAACAACAGCGGGAGGAAAAAAAAAGGGAGAGAAAACATTTAGCATCACACTTTGGTCATCAGGATTATAATTTCATGCTTCTGTTTCTTGCCATCTCCATCATCAATATTTATACTGTCATCATCATCAGCATCAGTATGCCACAACTGTTGTGCCTCCAGCCAGCACAGCCAGTCAGTGAGGCAGACAGAGGAGGAAAGGCCTCAGCCTGACTCTGCAATGCTGTATTGAGCTCTTATGCCACCACTGACCCGAAACAAACTCCCTCAAGACTCTGTGCATAGATGCAGCCAAGCCAGCAGTAGCTGTAAAGCAGGGTGGTCATTGAGGCCTGACCGCCTTCATTACCCAATCACATTTACTAATACTTAATCTAACCAGGAGAAGATAATATCTCTTCTATTTGCCAAACTCAATATCAGACACTCAGAGCTGACCGCTCTCTCTGGCAAGCTCATTTCAGACAGCACAAACCGAAACTGCATCCCGACTGCCTCTCACGATGACACGCGGAAAACGCAGCCACTTTCAACCACCTCTACTAGCAGATGATCTGACCTTTGGGCCGAGCACTGCCAGGCAGCTCTCCCAATGTGCCTTCATGAACTCATGCGGCAGGAGGGGAAAGGAATCGCCTTAGTTCATTTTTTCAGGCTTCCCTCTCCACTTTAGGTCATGATGAGAATATACTCCTCAGGGGAAATCTCACCATTTCTAATTATGTCAATTCAATGGATTATAGCTTTCATTTTGTGTCATTAACCATTGCCAATCTTCCAACTATTATTCAATAATTAATGTCTGGACAGTCATCATGATCCCCAAAGGGGCAACACCCAGGCCTGGACAGAAGACTCAATCAAACCAATCATGGCTAATTATACCCATCGCGCCATCTTAGGGAGCTTAGCATTTCTGCTCCACACGGGTCAGTGCTCATGCACTCCCTGCCCCCTGGTTACTGGGATCCAAACTGTGCCACATCATGCACAAAAACAGAATCTCGGATATCTGTGCCCAGGTTCAGGCATAGTGGGAGCACGTGGCAACTGGCGGCAAAATGTGTGATATGAACCCAGCGTCTCAGATGGGGCCCTCATCGTGCAGCATTATGAACTGAACGCCAGAGGTTGTTCCCACAATTCTCTCTCTTGGCTGATCAGTGACTCTCCCTTCACCCTTCAACCTGTGTACATCAGCAAGTCTTGCAGCCATCAATCAATGACACCACCGCTCTATGAAGAGATCAGCGACCAGCTTGCCCTGATTAGAACAGTTTAAGTGTCATCTATAATCTCTATCTCGCTCTGGCTCTTTGTCACAGAAATTAGTGTATGTGCATAAACACACACGTATGCACAAACTCAGGCAGACACCAAATTTAGGGCAACAGTTACTCCCTTTGCATTCTAATGTAGCAGCAGAATTAATGCAGTCCATTGTCCTTTTACAGTAAGGGGACAAAGAAAGGCAAACTACACTTTAACCAGATTAAAAGCATCCTGGCTTCATTTGGGAGATGCACAAATCATTCAGGTAATATTTTAGGGGGTAATCATTTATATGCTGGACTCCTCTCACGCCCTTTGCCACCTCGGGTGTTTGTTTTAGGAGGATTTGCTTTGACTTTTCTATATCTCCTCTGGAAATAATCCGCAATGGCTCCACTATTCCAACAGCGTTAGAGCAGTAGGGGGCTGAGCATTATCTCAAAGTCACACCTTCCCTCTAGGCCAGGTGTGCAGGTGTAATTTACCATGTCCCTGTTAACCTGCTTGCTTGTTTTCATCAAGCTCATCGGCCATGCATAAGTGGTGTGCCTAGGAAATTAAAGAGCAGCTTGGCCTGATTCCTCAAATGACTGAAATTGCTCAGCCGGTGCTTAATTCGTGACACAGGAAGGAGTCAGTGGGACATGTGTGTCTGTGTGTTAAAATTATCAGTTGACAGTTGAAATTTGCAAGATGACCCACATGCTATTTTTTTTTTTTTTAATGGTCAGACTGTAGAAATGGTTCAGGAAATCCTTCTAGGGCAGCTCAGCCAATGAGGGATAAAAAGCGTTGCATTGATTACTATATTTCATTTTATTTATTTTTCCACCTTTCACCGATTTCAGAATTTAAAAAATCTGCCAAACTGTCTTTCCTTTGGTTGCCTACAATTTAGACCTTGAAGCTACCAGTGTCTAAATGTGCCTGTTACAGGAGCAGAGTCCATGAAGAGGAAATCAGATGAATAAAACATTCCACCTGCATCCCATTTAACTAATCTGTGTTAACCTTTCCTTGTGAATCATGACATTGTTTAATTTTAATAACATGCATATTAGGTCAAGAGGTGTCATGACTTTGCACCTTCAGGACTTCAAAGAGATCTGACCTACTGTAAGTTGTGCATTAGATTCCCTCTATTTCAAGGTCTTTACTCATTCAATACAGGGTCTTCCTGAATTTCTTTGCCACCAAATTCCCAAGAATGAGGCTCTTAGGAAATCACATCCCTACATCCATAAAAGCCACATCACAGACACTGAATAGACCGCTGTCTTGTTTGAGTGGTCGCATTCTCATAAGCGGCTGCCTTTTAGTAACCTTGCCCACTTTGAATTCATTCCAGCTGAGGTAATGCTTCGGTTTGTGGGGCTGGTATGAGGAGGGCAGCAGCAAAGTTCAAGATGAGCAAATTCCAGTGACATTCCGGCCTGGCTTTTGCAGCAGTGAGATGTCTTGATATTTTGAAGCATTGCCCTGTGCTAGGGGACCTTGTCTTTAAATGTGATATCATGTGGCAAGCTTCTCATGAAGCCGGAACCTTGCAGTGACTGGTGCTGTTGTAAATACAGTTCATGATCAGCTAAGAAAGAAGCCTCACTTCCTCACTGTTGACCATAAACCAATATCAGTGGATGAAATACATGCTTTTACGGGCAACATAAAAACTTACCATCCTCTTAAAGTTTTACGCCTCTGGGCTTATTTTGGATCCAATAGAAAGGATGTGCAGTGAAATGAGTGCCCATAAATGATATATGTTGTGGCCATTCACTCGACTGTTTTAGCTACAATGGTGTCGAAATTTACAGGTACTGTAAAAAGCTTTGAATTACAGGATGTAAAATGCAAGCAGCAAACAGTCCTGCTTTAGCGGTATGAGAGGATGGGGGGAAATCAAAACTGACACAAGCCATCTTCCCTTAAATTCGCCTTCATTTTTTTCCTTCCACGCATGAAGTACACTGTTGGAGGGGCTTCTCAGTGCATCAACCCCCCCCCCCCATTCCCACACACAACCACAGACACACGCACATCCCTCCAACCTTTCTCTTGTCTAATCCTGCCCCAGTGCCCCAGTTCACCTTCCTACACCCCATTAATAACCTATTCTGTCTGTCATAAAACTCAGGAGATCATCCAGCTGGTCCACAGCACACGCATTGCCAGCAATCTCCTCCCGCCAGTCCCAGTCCGTTCGGATTTCTCTCAAACACTGCACATTAGCATTTAAATCCCCTCATAACCGTATCATTGTGTTGCAGATAGAGGCAGTAGATCTTCATTCATCAGTCCTAATCTATCTGCTCCTTGTTCTCAGCCGGAGGGGCCCCAGGCTCTGACTCAGAGCTTAACCCACCGCGCGTAAGCCGCAAGGTGCCTGCGCATTTTCCTCCAAATCTGGGGTCATCAGCAGGGGCCAGCGAGGGTAACTGAAGCCCAACACACACATTAACATTGTAAACTGGTCCGATTAGGGGGTTTAATTGAGTATATTTGAGTGAAAGCTGCGCGTTAAACGGATCATATATTAAGCCCTGTCAACAGCTTGTGCTACAGTGGATGCTCCTCTTATCGCCAAGGTTAGATTAACTTGTGCTGAAAAAGAACACAGAAAACAAACAGAAAGAAGAAACACATCCTGGGGAGCTGGGAAAAGTTTGAATTGCGCATACGGACCAAATCCAATCATGCAAATCAATTTAATTTAATCGATTCCCTCTGACACACGTCTCTCTTGTTGTCACACGTAATTCCTGGATATCAGCCACCTTTAGAGGCCTGTATCGAATTCCAAACGAGGACGGTTTGCAAATCATATCAGGTCATGATAGATGCGGATTTCCAACATATTAGTAGTTTGTTGCGCGTGAAATGCACTTAACTGTCCGCCAGACGCGCGCGCGCGCACACACACCAGACAAACACCAGAATATCATGAAACTGCACCTGGACTCTGAATGTCATAGAGAGACTTACCTTTATTTTACGATGCTACCATCAAGTCCTGAAACACGTCTTTGCTCAAAGCGCGCTTGTCGGTACTCCGAGAGCTCTCACCTTCCCTCAAATAACAGCGTATTCCACTGCAGAGCCGCCGCCGACGCTGTCTTCTCTCCCTGCTATTTCTCTCTCTCCTCTGTCTCCCTCACTGTTTCTCCCCCCTCTCTCTCTTTCTCTCTTTTTCTCTCTCCCTCTCGGATTGATTCACCCTTTCCAAGTGCTGCGCTTCTACCGCTGGTAATGAGAATTGTCTCAGAAATCTTCAGGTGGATGGAACCACTGGCCGACTGTGAGGGGATGGGCTATACTGCTGGGACAGTTGTTTTTTTGTTTTTTTTTTATTTTAAACACTTATTTTCGAAACAAACAAACAAAAATAAATGAAATGACTGATTTGCAGTAGTCTGCGTTGCACGTAAAACCTAAACAGTCAGTTGCAAAGGCGCTCTTAGCATTAAACAGCCTATTAATAACGCAAAATGGGATTACATAATAAATAAATGCATCATATGTAACAGTAATTATCACCTTCCTATGTGTTATAATTAGTCACAGGAACCCACACTTTAGTTACATTTCACTATTCAACTGCGGTGTTTTCTTACATTTGATCCCAGAGACAGTCACGCACGTGTCCATATGTTCGCATAATCTCTATAAAATGATGGTGATGGTGCTGTTTACTGCTTGTTACAAGGAACATTTGCTGCTTGGTCGGTTCCCTTGGCAACACTCACGCACACGCAGTGCTGAGCCCCACCTGTACAGCACTACCTCATTGGATTTGAATCCTGCTGCCATTGTGGATTTCATCATACGTGCGGCATATACAGTATGCGTGCAGGTATATTGATTGGCACTGGGTGGGGGGGCTGGTTGGAGTGTGTTTATTTCCCAGAAATTAACTTTCCTTTTTAAAGAATGTGAGCAATTATGTGATTGATTTCAGGTGATGACAATTTGGCCAAGCCTCTCCAGGGATGAGTTATTAAATGGGGAGTCAGGTGAGGTTTAAGGTCAGGTTAAGGTTGCAGGTCTGCTTGGGGTTGAGTTGTCAGTCACTTCAGCAAGATATTAGCAGGAAGATGTATGTGAGAGAGTGGGTGGGTGGTTGAGTGTGTGTCCATCAGATAGCAGAGGGTAAGAGGGAAGAACGAATGAGTGTGTGAGTGCTGGGGGTGGTGGGGAGAGTGTTCAGACGGGTGATTAGTGCTGGATTGATAATGTTCTATATTGAGACTCGGTGGATCACTCTTCTCACATCCTTGCACCTCAACGCCAGTTCTTCATCACAGGCACGTGCTCTCACGTGTCTTCCTTCCAGCACTGTTCCCAGATATCACACACACACATACACACACAAACAGGCATGATTTAGATGGGGATCAGGGTAATGACTGACCCCTGAATATTTAGTCTGGATGCAGCAACAGGGTGGCCAACCTGTTCCTCTCTCTTATTAAACATTGCACAGTGCAC
>VUQS01075487.1:0-12673 GCA_015108495.1 Heterochromis multidens
GAGAAAAATGTAATATAAGGATAGAGCACAAATAGATAAGCACAATGGATCGCCAACTGCTGCACCTGCAACAAAAAGCATATGAGAGAAACAAAAGAAAGACAAACAAACAAACAGCACCTGGAAGAGAAAAGTATGAAAAGCACAGATACACAAAATACACAGATACACAAATCTACAATCTTGTTGTGTGTGTGTGTGTGTGTGTGTGTGTGTGTGTGTGTGTGTGTGTGTGTGTGTGTGTCTGTGTGTGTGTGTGTGCGTGTGTGTGTGTGTGTGTGTGTGTGTGTGTGTGTGTGTGTCTTTGTCAGGGAATGTACTTGATAATGAGGGTGAGAAGCCGCAATAACACCCCCCCAGAAGCCAGAGGCAGACAGAGAAAGATCCAGAGGTTCTGGGCAATCCGCAGCCCCCAAGAGTACCAAAGACCTGAGGCCACACATCCTGACGACAACTGTGTGCCCTCCCCAGCGAGAGAAGGAGGGAGGCATCAGATGGAGCGCCCACGGCCAAGGGCCGAGAGTCCCAGAGAACCAGAGGCAACGGGCAATCGACCCCGCCAGAGGCCAGCCACCTCAGCACACCTTATATAACCCTATATAGACAGGTGTGTGCCTTTCCAAATCATGTCCAATCAACTGAATTTACCACAGGTAAGTTGTAGAAACATCTGACAGATGATCAGTGGAAACAGGATGCACCTGAGCTCAATTTTGAGTGTCATGGCAAAGGCTGTGAATACTTTCTGGATGCACTGTACAGTACTTAATGAGATAGTTTAACAATCCCATATCTTTCAATTTAAAAAATGGTGCTTCATGTGAACATCAAACTAACACCTTTTAAGAAAATTAAAGACAAAAATTAGATTTTTGTACAGAGAAAAATCTTATTTTTCTTCTGCTAGTCATTTCATTGTTCTACAATTTTATCTCTGCTTGATTATGGAGATACTGGTTATATGCATGTGTTTCTCTCCACCTTAAATCCTCTTGATTGTGTGTATAACAATGACTAGGTCTGTTAAGCTCACAGTCTTGTGTTTTATTGTTTTAGTTCCTCTCAGGTCTAACTGTCAGTGTCTTCCTCACGCACTCTATCTCACTCAAGCGACATAAAACCAACAACATGCAGACGAGAGTACACGCTCAACAACTTTCATTTCTGCTTATCAAGTGTCTCCAGGAAAATTAGACAGACCAGCTAAAAAGCCACAAGTTAGTGATGGGCTTACACTTCAGTTTTACTTGTAGTTTTTAAGTAACTTTGCAAAAGAAAAGTCAGCTGACGACCTCTGTGGAGTAAGTCTGAAGTGTGTGCATGCTTAGTTTTTAGTACGGTTGAAGTGAACCCATCTGTTAGAAATGAAAATAGGCTGAATAGAAATTGGGATTATTTTTCTAATTATTTCCAATATAAATATTTAAAGTTTAAAAATAGCTGCAGTAGTTTATAAGAGTTCAGTGATTTTGACTTTGTAACAAAAAAAAAAACTAATGAAGCTGTAATTAAAATAAAGCAACAAACATCTCCTGACAGCCAATAAAACCTGGATGAATAGCTCTTGATCAATATCACATCTTTAGGTGCAAAAACAGCTTTAATCTGTACTCAGTTTTTAAAACACAGAAACTCCAATCAGTTTCAGATTAAATGATGTTCTGGTTGCAGTTCACTCACCACAGCAGACTAACATGATCAGAGCGAGCCAGAGAGAGACAGACAGCAACACGTTCATCCTGGATGAGAAACACAAACTGACTGAGAGAGAGAGAATTTAACAATCTTTAACAAGACTCTGGATAAAGAAGGCTTTTTCAGCCAGTGTTTTTTCACTTCCTCATCAGATGCTTGACTCTGCTTCAAGGCTGAGTTCAGTCTGCTTTAATTTTACCTACAGACTGAATATACAGACTAACACAGTAAGATTTGATATGGTTTGATTCACTTGTATTAAAGTCGACCTCTTTCCAGCTCTAGATTTTAATTTTTGGACTTTGTGTAAAAAAGTCCTTATTGATCTTACGATGGCCCTTTAGACAGCCTCTAAGATCATCCTCTGTCTAAAACCATTTTGTTACATGGAGCCAAAATTGATCATATATGGACAAAATGGTGGGTTGCAGTTCACTCCCCACAGCAGACTAACATGATCAGTCCTAAGTAATCAGCTTACACTAGCTAGCTTGGTTAGCAAACTGCATCCATACACCATGTGGCAGTTGTTGGGATTTTTGTATAATTATGTTTACAATATATTGTGTGTTGTTTAATAAAAGAGTTGTAATGACCTGTTGATTAGATATGAAGGGATAGAGCACTAAACCCACTTTGAAGTGGAGAAGGAAGTTCAGGTTAATGAAGGCTATAAAGTTATGTTTTAAATAAGTTTAAAGGAATGAATATATTATAGTTAGTTGCATATTCTTTATTGATATTAATGGCTGAAGTTGGAGTGGAGGGAGACAGATAATGAAGTTGCTTTGAGTGCGAGATAAGAGAAAATAGCTCCTCAGGTTGGGGGGAGATGCAGTAAGGAATGTAAGGAATGTAAGGAGGATTTCTTACAGGGCGCTGTCCTGGGGGATTGGATGAAGCTGAGCACCGAGAGGCTGGAACCAGTCTGTGCGCCAATGAAAAGGAGATCTAAGTCTAAACCACAGCCTTCCTCTGCAGTTTAACCAATCATATTATATTTCTTTGTATTTTTGTTTCTTAAAAGTTATAAATAACACTGTAACCGGAAAGTCATTATCCTTTTCTGGGCAGTTGGCCTGAAGTCAATTCAATCAGAGGAGGTCCTTGTACAAGCTTATTTTAATGATCCTACTCGAAATAAAACTTTTAAACGAAAGATAAATTTGTCTTCTCTCAAAAATTACACGCTGACACTATGCCACGCAGACACAGATGTCTGTTAATCAGTTCTAATGGATTTAGAAAATACTACAATGTCCCTCATTAAAACTGGAGCACAGACTTCAAAAGGAACTGCAGTTTTTGGCACATTGGGTGCTTGGTGGAAACATCTGCTGTCAGGAAATATCACCTTTGAAGACCTGCAGCACTGATGCTTTTCTGGTTGACTTAAAAAGACATCCAACCTGAGAGACGAATAGCTGATGGACTGCTCCTTTACTTTTTTCTACAGGGCCCATTAAACTCACAGTCTTGTGTTTTTGTTCCTCTCAGTTCTGACTAACAAGTTCGTCTTCACGTGAGTGCCAATAAAACTACCAATATGGAGAAGGAATGATGTATTCGACAACTTTCATTTCTGCTTGTTGCGTGTCTGTGGAAAAATAGCCTCAAGTTGGTAAAAGACTTGCTGTGGTTTCAGAGATTTTTTTAAATCAAACTTTCGTTTTACTGATAAGTCTAACTTCTGAAGAACGTACACTAGTACAATACAGTACATCAACCCTGTAAATTCACCTGGTTTTATGGAAAATATTTTAAGGGAAGTTAGTGCTGATAATTCTAAGCTGTTCATTAGGATTAGGCATGCTAACATAAACCGGGTTAGATTTGATCCAAAATAATAACAATCGCTCCACAGATCAAATCCTGTCAAAAATTAAAAAGTCAAGTCTTTTTTTTCAGATTTTTTATTACAGCTTTCACAGCAGAAAAGTGAATAATGTTATTTTTTGTTATATTTTCACACATTCATGTTTCACTGATGACTGTGTTATTGTCACTATTAGCTCAGTCCTTGGCTCCGCCCCCAATCAGTTCCAGATCTGAAAGATAGCCAATCCCAGCAGGAGCACCAAGTTCAGCTGACCAATCCCTGAGGCCTGTCAGAGGTCACACAGAGGTCAAATAGTTATTTGACTGTTATGACACAGACACACATGCAAAAGCATTATTCTGGCTCAAATTTAACCCCATAAATGTTATTATTTTTATACTATTTTTATACTGGCTAAAATTTAAGCTCGAAGCTCAGAATTGCTGTGAATTTTCTGATGTTAGACACTTCTTTTGTGACTCATGCTGCCAACATGTGTAATCAGGATTCTTTTAAGTGTTTAAGTCTGTTTTTGTACACATACTGACTTTAAAACTTTGGCCATGTGTAATATGAGCGTCAACAGTTAGAACATGATATACAGTATATGGCAGAAAATAAGGAAAAGCAGAACAAATATATAAATGTTTTATTGTTTTAAGTTAAATACTGTAAATCTGTCCTTTACCAATACATCTGAAAAAACAGGATTCCTCACCATGTTCGGGAGATAGTCATAATCTAAAAAGACAAAGACACAAGAAAGTACAGATGCTGCTGTTAGTACCACTAAGTAATACCTGTGATACTAAACAAAGTGGCTGTACTGTGTGGGTGTTCTGCTTTTACAGTAAGAACTGTAGTCCGTGTCGTTCAACTGTGACAAGTTGTCAAAAATTTCTTCAAGGTTAAACTCTTCTTCTTCACTGTTTCCTGGTGATGAAAATTAAGCAGAAACAACAAAATCATGTGAGCTGATGGAAGGTGAGCTAAAAACAAACCACAGACAACATACAAAACTCCTCCTACAAATCTGACAACGTCTTTGTTTATTTTGGAAAAAGTATTTTATCCCTTAAAAAGTAATAATAAATTTAAAAAATAAACTTTACTTTATTAACAAGAACTTATACTTATTTTTGTATTATGGTTTCATGTGCCAAATATTAATTTAACTTAATATTTTTGTTTTCCAGGAACATTAGACCAGCTAAAAGCTACATGTTAATGACAGGCTTACACTTCAGTTTTACTCATAGTTTTTAGGTAACTTCAGAAAGGAAAAGTCAGCTAAACAGTTTGAACTCTGTGCATGTTTAGTCTCTAGGATTGAAGTGAATCCAGCAGTCATCTGTCAGAAATGAAAACAGGCTGTCTGATTTTTGCTTTCAGTTTAAAGGAGAGGCCACGAGCTCTGGGTCACACAGAAATTTTGATTATTTTTTCTATTGTTTTTACAGCATTAATATTTAAAGTTTTAAAAAAATAGCTGCATAGCTTCATATTAAATGATGTTCTGGTTGCAGTTCACTCACCACAGCAGGACGACATGATCAGTGCGAGCCTGAGAGAGACGGACAGCAACACGTTCATCCTGGACGAGAGACACAAACTGACTGAGACAGAGCGGGAGCGACGGAGATGGGTCCTCTGACACATTAAACAAAAAGTGCAATTTCCCACGAAACAAGTTTATTCGTCTTCAACAAGCCCTGACTTGTTGGGTGAAACTCATAAGGTGTTTTTCAGTCTGTGTTCTTCCTTGTCAAATGCTTGAGTCCACCTCAAGGTGAAGTTCAGTCTGTTATCTATAATCTAATTTTACTTAAAGACTGAATTTACAGATTAATTCTCTCTAGAATACTTGGGTATACAGAGGAGTTCATGGTTGACTTGGTGACTGCAAAGTGCCCAGGTCCTGTGGCTGCAAAACAAGCCCAAATCATCAGCCCTCCACCACCGTGCTGACAGTTGGTATGAGCTGTTTGTGCTACTATGCTGTTGTTTGTTTGTGCTGTGCATTATAACCATTGCTTTGCATTATCTCGACTTTGGTCTTTTCTGTCCAAAAGACATTGTTCCAAAAATCTTGTGGTTTGTTCAGATGCAGCTAGGCTGTGCTGCCATGTTCTTTCAGAGAGAAAAGGCTTTCTCCTGGTAACCCTTCCAAACAAGCCACTTGTAATTGTACTGTCATGAACTTTAATATTTAACATGAAGACTGCAAAGTGTGAGATATAGCTCTTGGGTTTTTTGCAGTTTCTCTGAGCATTGCATTCTAAATGAGTGTGCCAGTTCATAAACACTAACAAGTGTTTAATAATTTATAACAATTTTTAAGCTGGCAAAGAGAAACTACCAGTTGAAGTTGATCATGATCACTAATTAGAAGTTAATAAGCCTTGATAAGTTAACCCAGATGTGGGTAAAAGAGACAGCAATAATAAGTTAAAAGACATTGTAGAACATTCAGTATCACTAACTAAAAGATTTAAGTGTATGTACACATTTACTTTTAAACCTGTGTGGATTAGAGAAAATCCAAAATAAATTCAAACTTGTGCACCCAGATTTTTTTAAGGTGTATGCTGTACAATCATTTCACCCTGGAAAAAAAACAGTTCAAAGAAATAATTAAAAACCCCAAATTACCATGACATTCATGCCCATGAGGAGTGGATGTAAACTTCTGACCACAACTATAAATTTGTAGACATACATCCACTAGAGTTTAAAGTGTCTGTACAAAACTGCCTGTGTTAGTTTAATGAAACTACTTTCTCTGCTAAGTGCACTTACGTTGATTGCAGTCATTTCTCTGTCACTTTGCGTAGGTGGTTTTGTGTTTTTTACACAGAGACAGGAAATGTGGTTACTACGCTGTTGCTATGTGCAAGACTAGCATGATGAGTGTATATGAAACAGAAACAGAGAAACTGGTGTCTGTCAGTCTGATTTGTTCAGTGACCCTAGGCAGTTCACAGGCAATTTTTCTGTGGATGCATTGATATATTTTACCTTTGGGTTTTTAATTTTCCATTAAGTGTTTTATTATTAAGTGTAATAAAACTTCAGTAGGTTCTTTTTTGGCATACTGAAAATACAGACACAGATTAGCGTTCCCCCACCAGTCCCACTGGAATAAAGAGCCACTACTTTAAAAAATCCAGGAACAAATCTGGACCAGGTCCTGGATTTCAACTGCTGTTACTCAATGTAAATGTAATTTCAGGCTTCACTACAGCTTAACTCTTCTGTGAGGGCAAGAGCTGAAGTGTTCTGAATTTATTTATCTGTTAGCAAAACCACCAAACTACAACCCTTAATTTAATTAAATTTAGTGGAGAGGTGTCACACAGGCAAAGAAACAATCTGATTAATATTAATGTTGATCATCTTCTCTTAAATTTAAAGATAATAGGTTGGCTCTCTAGTTTTGATAGCTGTTAGTAAATTTTAATATACATACTGTGACTTTTTAAGGAGTGAGTCTGACTGCTCCTTTACCTTTTCCTACAGGGCCTGGTAAACTCATTTTTTTCCTCTCAGGTTAGGATTTCTGTCAGTTTCTTGTTCACATGAGTGGCACAATAAAACTACTGATGTGCAGGCAGAGCGACACATTCAACAACTTTCCTTTCTGCTTCTCGAGTGTAAGACTGAACAGCTCAAAAGCTGCAAGATGGCGAAAGATTTTATAAACTTTGGAAGTTTTTTATCTTAAACTTTCATTATACTCCTAAGTCAGAACATACCATCAAGTAAAGTAGTTCGTCATCGCCAAAGAAATTACATGCAAGATTTGTTGGCTTTGCCACTGATGGTGCAGCTGCTGTGATGGGCTGACAGAGAGGAGCAGACACTCCTGTGTAAAAAGATCAACCCTAACCTGATCATTATTCACTGCATCATTCAGAAGCTAGAACCTGCGGTTTGTGATGCTGGAGAACACATTACAGAGCTGTGTCACTTTCACATATTTATTAACTCTCAAAGTCTGCTGTCTCTTTTACCCACATCTGAGATTTGTAAATGTGATAGAAAGATGGCACGCGCTGAAGATGACGCTCCGCAGGAAAGCAGGAAAAGTCCATCACCAAAGCACTGTTTTCTTAGTTTGATATGTAGGAATCTACTATGTAGAAATATTTAGGCTATATAATATTTTTTAAACTGACCGCATTTTGTGCTGTTGAAATGTGAGCTTATTTCATATTAAATGTTGAAGTTGAATGGCCACAAACCAGTGTACTCCTAGTGCCGGTCCCAAGCCTGAATCAATGGGGAGGGCTGTGTCAGGAAGGGCATCCGGCATAAAATCTTTGCCAAATCAAACATGCAGACCATCAAGACTGAGATTTCTATACCAGGTCGGTCGGGGCCCGGGTTAACAACGACTGCCTCCGGTGCTGTTAGCCAACAGGATGCTGGTGCAAACTGTGCTACTGTTGGCAGAAAACAAAGAAGAGGAGTGAGGGGGAGGGTGTGTTGAGAGGCAGCAAGAGAAAAGGAAATGCAGGAGTGTGGAGGTGAGGGTAGGGACTTTAAATCTAGGGACTATGACTGGTAAAGGGAGGGAGCTGATATGATGGAGAGAAGGAAGGTAGATATATTGTGTGTGCAGGAGACCAGGTGGAAGGGAAGAAAGACCAGGAGTATTGGAGGTGGATTCAAGCTGTTCTACCATGGTGTAGATAAGAAGAGTAGGAGTCTCTGTGGACTATGATGTTTGCAGACAACATTGTGATCTGTAGTGAGATTAGGGAGCAGGTGAAAGAGAGGCTGGAGAGGTGGAGGTATGCACTGCAGAGAAGAGGAATAAAAGTAACTAGAAGCAAGACATAATACATGTGGGTGAATGAGAGGGAGACAGGTGTAATTTGTGAAGCTGCAAGGAGCAGAGGAGAGACAGAAGGATGAAAGAAGAGTGAAAGGGAAGGTTTAAAAGATGGTAGTGAGACCTGCGATGATGTATGGTTTAGAGAAGATGGAAGTTTCTTTTTTGTTTGTTTTTCACAAATCACACTCTGCTCATAATAAAGGGGAAATAAGCATTTATTCCACATTTGGGGCAGATTTAAATTTTCACTGCAGTATCTGTAGGCTTCATGCATTAAATATGTTTTTATGCGTTTTTATGCTCACTGCACACCCCCTGTCGCAAGTGCCGCGAGCCAAATTTGACATCACATCCTGTGTTGCGTGCCACAATATTTGTGGCACTTCGGCCGGTCCTGTACCTCTCAATTTTTGTAACCTGGCACGTTGCGCCGTGGCCGCCGCAGCTGGGTTGGAGACATAGTGTACAATTGTGTCGGGTTTTACCACCATTTTAATGTTATTTCAGTACAGAAGCTCAGAGACATACAGATATACAGAGGGAGAGGTTACAACAGTTTGAAAACATGAGACTTTGTGGAAAAAACTTTGAATAAAACACTCTGCAAAGTCTTCAAAGGCTTCCGGTTTTGACTTCTTCTCTTCCTATATCAGCGCTGATGTGGCGGTACCATCTGAGTGGCAACACCTATCATTCAGGAGAAGATTGCAAATGGCCAGAAGTGCCGTTCCGGTGGGTAGAAATGATATCGCAACATATGAGCTACTGGGAGGTGAATTTAATGGAAGCAGTTTCCCTCTAACTAACAACCTTAGCTAGACTAAAAAACGTCAAATCATTCACAACATTCAAAGCAGCCCTTACAAATCTGCCACTTTAGTTTCTTTCTGTTTATTTTGTAAAATTCCTTTGACACATTAAAAAAAAATATACACATATTTTTAAAATATTTTAAAAAACAAATAAATTGTATTTTATTAAAGAGCAAACATATATTTCTTTTTTTTTTATTATGGTTTCATGCACCAAATATCAATTTAACATATATTTTATTTGACTGTAACAAAGCTGTTTAATTTTTGTTTTTTGTTTTTTGTTTTAATCATACGGTTAAGTCCATATGTTTTTGAACAAAGACACAATATTTGTAGCGCTGCCTCTGCCACCACAGTGGATTTTAAATCAAACAAACAAGATGAGATTAAAGTGCAGACTTTCAGCTTTGATTCAAGATGTTTCATAGAAATTTTGCATTAACTGTTTAGTAATTACAACCATTTTTATACACAGTACCCCATTTTCATGGTCATCACCAAATATTGTGTTTCTTCCCTTCAGATGCTCTGCCAGGCTTTTACTGCAGCTGCCTTGAGCATGCTCTCTTGTGTTGAGAACACATGACAACTGAAGAATATCCATCTCTCTACCTTGACAAACTCTTGGGGTGCTTTTGCAGTTTGCTTTGGGTCATTATCCATTTGCACTGTAAAGCTCTGTCTGATCAGTTTTGCAGCTTTTGGCTAAATCTGAGCAGAGAGTATAACCCTGCACACTTCAGCAGTCACATCACCAACAAGAAGCACACTGAGAGCACAAACCTCCAACAAGGCAGCTCACTCTCTGGGCAGCATTTACTTTGAAGGGAATACTATTGTATTTTGTATATATCCATTTTGTTTTCTTTGTTCTTTTTAAATGTACTTTAAGACGTTTGTACTGCAGTAAAATCAAGTGCAAAGTGCAGGTTTTTGTTATTTACCCTGTTGAAACCCATTTTAATATACTTAATATACATCATTTTGAGTATAATTATTTTTACTATTTTTTATTTATGTGGATTCATTCTCTTTCTCTTGACAATACTTTCTTTAAACATATAACATATGTGGGTCAACTTGAAAGAAAGGCAGTAAAAGTGAGGTCAGAGGTCAAATGTGACATGATATTTGGATGCAAACTATAATGTGATATTAAGAATCCCCATACACTAGTATTATTTCCTAAATGTTGCCAATACAAACAAAGGCAGTAGAATTTTAAGCAAAGTTTTAAAGATGCAAGACATTTTGTGAAAGTTTGACCTTATTTGACCTTGAAGAAGAGGTCAGAGGTCCAAAGTAACGTGATATTTAGAATCCCCAAATATCATTCCCTGTATGGCTATACGTCATCAATACAAACAATGGCAGTAAGAAACATAGTTTTAAATAGCTCTATATAGGATTATTATGACTTTGACCTTCAGAGCAATCTACTGACCTCGAAGGAGAGGTCAGAGGTTGGGCGGATTCCGATGGGCCAGTTCATGTTCACCTCTCTTTTGGGCCGGTTGGGCAGGGAAAATAATTTTTACAATTCCTTTATTTTCTTCACAATCTCCATTCATCTAACAGCGCAGCCCCTGCATCGCAGTAGATCGGATGGGTTCTACCATCTGATTGGGCCCTTTGCTCGTCTTTCCTAGAGCGGTAGAATTAAGCGTCAGTCGGTGACTATGGAGATCAAGAAGAGGCCAGGAGGAGCTGAAAAGGCTAGGCTCAAAAAAAGAAGGGCATTGGAGGAAGATGCTGTCAAATGTGCCAAGTTAACTGACCTGTTTACCAGAGGACAGACCCCAGCTGCAGCCGGTAAAGAGAGAATATGGATGAAATTTTGTATTGTCAGCATTGGCTACACACTGTTTACAAAGCTAGCACAACCAAAGTTATTAGTCTAGTTTATTTTGTAGAGCCCAATAGGTACACAATGAATCACAGATATCCTACCATTTTAAGAGGAAAATAAACATAATTTAAAGGTTCCAGTATGATCTGTGTAATATTGAATAACTCCTTAATGGAATGTTTTTGTAGCATCACAGCAGCAGATAAGCCCAATACACGTTTATTTCAAATTATTTTAATTTTAACTTATTGTTCCTGTGCAAAATTAAATACTTTTAAAATCTTTATCTTTATAATAAGAATGACACGCAAGAAAACTGTCATGGTCCTCCAGTCTTCCTGACAGACTCGCTCTCTTTCTTCCTCTCACTCTGGTTTCTCTCTCTCTCTTTCTCTCTACCTGTCTGTGTTTAAGTGTGCTCTAACCACACCCTGTGTTTTAGAGGCGGGTCTGTCTCCAGCTCCCGCCTGCCAGCTCCTTACACCTGGGCTGATTACCCAATCGCTCACAGGTGAGGTAATCAGCTGCTCTCTATTTAAGCTGGAGGAAGACATCAGATTGTTAATGAAGAACAGTTAATGGAATTGGCTCTCCAGTACCTGAACATTGTGACCCTGCAACTTACCTTCTGTTCCCTTCTGCACAGGATATCTGGACCCTGGGTGTAAGTGGTCTTGAGAGAGAGTGGTCTTGTGGAAAGAAGGATTGTGGATCTGACTAAATTGGAGCTTTCTTATGACTGTGACTGGGAAGTTGTGGTTCTGTCTGTTTTGGAGCTTCAACTATTCACTAACTACAAGATCTTTCTGTTGTCATTTGGTGTTGAATTATTCACTGTAAATAAATGCACTGAACTGTGAATCTGAGTCCACCAGAAAACCTTAGATTGGTGGAGGTAATAAACACTAGTGACCTGGTTCCACTGGCAGCCCTCTTTTAGATGTTTTCTAGCAAAATCTAATCTGACCTTCTTGAGTGCAGCTTGTTCTAAACTCTGTATTTCCATTCATGAAGGCATCTTGTGATTGTAGACTTTGACAATGATATGTCTATCTCCTCAAGAGTGTTATGGACTTGGTTAGATGTTGTGAATGGGTTTTCTTAAGCAAGGAAATAATTGTCATTATGCACTTTAGCTGTTTTCTGTGGTCTGGTGAAAAGCAGGGTACATGATGGATGGGTGCCATATTTCTCTTTAAGTAAAAACTTTCATTGGAGGACTTTTGCCCATTCAAAATGTTAATTTTTTTTTCACATTTTTAACTCCTCTGATCAAGACTTTATTTTTAAATTCTTTTTGCTGACATTGCTAGCAGCTCTGACATATATGCTCCAGATCTCATCTTTCCACTTCCTAAAAAGTTACTGTGCCAGCTCAGGAACAAATAAACCAACACAGCATGCTGCATGAATACAAGGATATATATCATGGGTTCTGTCTTTGTCCATTTGACACCACTCCAATAATTTTCAGGAAATAACCCCTTGGAGTTTTTGGGTTCTTGGCAACAGACTATCAAAATTCAAAACATTTCCTGTCTCTCAAGGGGGAGTTAAGCTGCAGAGAAGCCAGGAAAAATATTTACAGTGAGTAACAGCAGCTTATATCCAGGATCTGGTCCAGATTTGTTCCAGGATTTATTTATTTTTTTTTA
>VUQS01075489.1:0-11470 GCA_015108495.1 Heterochromis multidens
ATTGGCCAGGTGATGAGCGGTGCCTGGTTTCCTCCAGACATGACGCTTGGCATTCAGGCCAAAGACTTTCTTTGTTTCATCAGACCAGAGAATTTTGTTTCTTATGGTCTGAGAGTCCTTCAGGTGCCTTTTGGCAAACTCCAGGTGGGCTGTCATGTGCCTTTTACTGAGGAGTGGCTTCCGTATGGCCACTTTACCATACAGGCCTGATTGGTGGAGTGCTGCAGAAATGGTGGTCCTTCTGGAAGGTTCTCTTCTTTCCACAGAGCAATGTTGGAGCTCTGTCAGAGTGACCATCGGGTTCTTGGTCACCTCCCTGACTAAGGCCCTTCTACCGCAATCGCTCAGATTGGCTAGGAGGTCAGCTCTAGGAAGAGTACTGGTGGTTCCAGACTTCTTCGATTTACAGATGATGGAGGCCACTGTGCTCATTGGGACTTTCAATGGTGCCGAAGTTTTTCTGTACTCTTCCCCAGATCTGTGCTCTCAAAGGTCTACAGACAATTAATTGGTTTGGCTTGGTTTGTGCTCTGACATGCACTGTCAACTATGGGACCTTATATAGACAGGTGTGTGCCTTTCCAAATCATGTCCAATCAACTGAATTTACCACAGGTGGACTCCAATCAAGTTGTAGAAACATCTGACAGATGATCAGTGGAAACAGGATGCACCTGAGCTCATTTTTTATAGTGTCATGGCAAAGGCTGTGAAAAAGTGTTTGCCCCCTTCAAAATGTGGAACAAGTGAAGCATTGTGAATACTTTCTGGATGCTCTGTAAGTGTGACAAATATGCAAAAAAAGTAAGAAATCAGGAAGGGAGCAAATACTTTTTCACGGCACTATATGTTCAAACGAGCTCCAAATGTAATATGTTCTTCCAGTCAATAAATCACCACCTACTTGCTATATATATTGCTTCATCCAGCTCAGTCAGAAGATGGTATCAGGTGTTGCTTTCAAGAGACTTTCATACTGCATTTAAACTGTGTGATGACCCTTGTCTAAGAACTCTAAATTACTGTATTGTGTGTAACCTTTTCCAGTCTACAGTGTACCATGTCAATGGCTTTCACTCAGAGTAGAATCACTAACCCTTCAAAAGGCTGCTTTCAGGCAAAAGAGGCAAGAGGCCATCAATTCACCTAACTGCATTCTTATTCCATGAGTGCTGTATAGAGTTTCACGGCCTGGTCGTCCATGTAAAGTGACCCTGCCTTGTGCCACGGAGGCAAGCTGTGTCTAAAATAAGCAATGGCGGAATTGCCTTCAGAAAGCCACAGGAGACGTGACTCCCCTTGGCGATCTCTTCGCATTGGTACTTGTTCTACCACAGAGAGGCAGAGGTAAGAATGAGTTCACTGAGGGAGATGGGCAAAGGGTAATGGATTGGGTGTCTGCGCTCTGGTCGTGTATGCTGAGTATGCTTGGAATTACAGGATGATTCTGCACCTCACAATTTACAACCAGCATTCACTGGCAGTATTGTGTCATATATTGTATGTAGCAGTGCTGACCACAATGGTGCAGTTGGGGAGGTGGATGAAACATACCCTAACTGTTTTTGCTGCCTAACCCTACCTTATCCTAACACTAGAAAGATGTTTCTGTTGCCTAAACATCCCATACATCAATAAGTGGAATGCCTCCATAGCTTAAGGATGCAGATGCATCCAGTTTGAGTCTCAGCTTTGTTGCATGCCTCTCTCTGGTTTCCCTTCATCTCTACACAACTGCTATTAAATAAACAACAACTAATAATTACATTTCCAGAAAGCAACAATCTTAGCTTTTGATGGGAAAAACTGATGAGCATAATGACTATTCTGACAGTATGATCACTCACCTTTGAAAATGTGTTTTTGAATGTGCAAGGCAGTGGTGTTGAATTACTCAGAAGCTCGAGCCACATCTGTCTGAGCATCCTCTGCCCCTTAGGTCATTCCACATATGCTCATCTTTTAAGTGGTGGCGACTGATGCCCTCGAGGAGTCATTGCTGCCTCACCAAGGGGGCAACAAAATGAAAGAGGACCTGCTAGAAGATAGTGACAAGCAGTAAGAAAGACATATAGAACCTTAATGGGTGCACTAATAAAGACAGAAGGAGAAGAAAGGGGGAAAAAATTTGGTTATATGTGCAGAATACAAAGGCAGAGTTACTTATGGGTAGGGGAATGTAAAGAAAACTACAACTGAGAAGAAAGCCAAAGCCACATACTTGTTTACCTCACACATACATGCACACATATAGCAAAGATGCACTCATCTTCTCGCTTTTCATGTTTTTCTTTCTGTCCGCAATGCTCAGTGACCTACCTAAACTAACCCCACATCTCTAATTTGATTTGTCATTCATGTGTGCATTAAACATAAATAAGATGGGCTTGGTCTCTCACTCATGGCTTCTTTGAAACGTAGTTACTTCACTGCCACAACGCACCATCCTGAGTCTTCTTTGCCTATTCTGGCCATGTTCCAGTTTTTTCATTCTTCTCAAAGAATATTCAAGGTTATTACTCTCTCCAAAACGCCACTTAGGATGCACAGAGGAAATATGTTGACTGATTTTTGAAGGGGGTTTCAGTGTATATCTGATCCCCTGGTGGCATTGCTCACTATATATGAAGCTGCAGTGTGGCTTTCAATGGACCTAAGGGAAACACATTTATAAACTGAATCCTGAGTCAGTGGCACTGGTAGGAAACTATTTGCCTTCAGAAGCATTACAGTGGAGGGAACACCTTTTGCAGTACTATATTATACATTAAAAATTGAGATGGGGTGACTTTGGTCTGCTACTGACCTCTATCAATATTTGATAGCAGCGAATAGCAACTAGTAAACAATAGAGAGAGAAGGTGACTCGGGGGATAGGTGAAGGGCAGGACTCATGAAGTCCAAAGAACTGCATGCTTGGAAAATGCTTATGCTAGAAACTGTTGCATGCCAGTTTAGAGCTTAGAAACTACTGTATGTTGGCATTTTTTCCTACATTTTGTGCATGACTTCTGACAAAAAATATTTATAATGCACAAAAAACTAATAATCGGAACATTAATTTCTGTCATTCCATACAGGCCAAAGTCATTCTAAGCAAGTCTCACCACTCAGCATCCATGGTGAAGCACATTTGGACACTTATTTGAGCAGTAATTTATCTAAATTAATTTTTATTTTATTGGACACTAGGACATAAAAACCATATTTGTAGAATCATCAGTAGTTCTGATAAAGAAAAACAAAAGAAGAATTCTTAAATAACTTGCTGATTTTGCCCGAAAATTTGGTTTTAAAGAGCTTAAATTTATGTTAAAAAAATAGCATTAGAAGTTATACCTCTAATACTATCTCTGCTGTTGCAAAATTCTCCCATAGATTTCAGTTCAGGATTTTTTAAATGGTTAGGAAGTACTCACATAGATTTGATGCTGGGCCTGCTTTGTGTTTGTGGGGCTGTCCTTGCTTGCACAATAACCAACCACACTGTCAAGCTGATGGACCTTCAACTAGTGTTTAGCATGGGCGGTACCACTTTATAATATGGCCCGCAACTAAGGGTGTAATTACCCTGCAATTAAATGTAATTTCAAGGTATTTTATTTGAAATTAAAGGTATTTTACAGAAAAGAAGACACACATTATACTCTAAATAATTTTAAGTACAGCGTAAGTAATTTTAAGTACTGTGTAATTTCATGGTAATTTTCCTGAAAAACAAAGAATATTTTCCCATTTTACATCGTAAGTACACTATACTTTTCAGGGTGCGGGCCATATTATGGAGTGACTTAACCTTGCCTTTTTACATCTTTATTTTTTTTAACATCGTCATTATGTTGATGTGCTTGATTTTCTATTATTCAATTGTCCTTTTTAACTTATGCTGTACTTAAAATTACTTACAGTATAATGTGTCTCCTTTCTTGTAAAATACCTGGAAGATAGGCAAGGTTAAGCCATTCCATAATATGGCTCGCGCCCCAAAAAGTAGAGTGTAGTTACGATGCAAGATGGAGAAATAGTGTTTGTTTTTCCAGAAATTACCATGAAATTGTGCAGTACAAAATGTGTAACAAAATAAATGAGCCACAGTAATACTAAACATACATGGCTGTTACAAAAAACAGTGACTCTAATTTAGGACCAATGTACTAACTATAAAAACCAGTAGAGATCCAAGTCCTTATTAAGACTAGAATAAATGGTGGCCTTAAGGGCATCAATCCAGTATGCCTTTCTCCACCCCTGGAATCAAGCGTAATAGTTTCAATATCTGAGACTCTTAGGGTTGAGTCACTTCCATGATGTGCTTCTATGCAGTGTTTGGCCATAGGATAATTCAACTGAATGGCATACCTATATTTAGCCGCCCTGTCCCTCAGTTTCCTTTTACTGAGACCTACATACAAACAACCACAAGTGCATTCAAGTCTATATATGACATGAGTATTGTTGCAATTTATGAAACTGGTGAAGGGATAGATTTTATTGCTAAACACATCTTTAAAAGTGTTTTCACCATGTTCTAATAATAAATGCAATTACAGAGCAAAACCTGCCTTTAGGCCAGTGGAGCCAAGTTTCAGGTTTGAGAACAGGAAGGTAACTCTTGACTAGTTTGTCCTTGCTTGTTGGGGCCCTTCTAAAGCTGATTCCTGGGGCTTCAATAAGAATCTCTCGCAAAGAAGTGTCACTCTCAATAATGTCCTGATTTTTCTTTATAATGCTTTTGATCAGGACAACCTCTAAGTTTGCTCTTGTTTCAGTTTAGAGCCGAGCAGTTTCCTCCTGTCAAGTGACAGAGCTTTGCTATGAGCCTGAGTGGGCACCTGGGGTTTGCATCCTCTCTGTCTAAAACGCTGCAGCAGGCCCATAGATTGGATCTGGAAGTCCTGATCAGAATCACATATGCGTCCTAGTCTCTGAAATTGTCCATAAGGGATGTTCTTAATGAGCCATGAGAGATGAAAACTGTCCGCATGTAATATGATGTCGCGGACAGTCATTTTTCTGAAGATGGAAATAGATTCATAAATCCAGAAAGTTAATGGTTTGTAGGTCATATTCCAAGCTCAACTTCAGATTCTCATTTAAGCTGTCCACATAAACTTGGAAATCTAGAAATTCATTTTCTGTGCCTGGGGGGAAAAAAAAAACAGAATCACATCATCAATGTGTCTACCCCACCACACATTTCTTTTTTTTTTCTTTGAATAGAGTTTTGTTTGAAAAGAAGGGTGGGCAAGATGCATTTGTTGGTGGGTTAAGCCCACCACAGCCTGCTGGCCCAGCTGCTCTGACCCCAATGGATCTGATGATCTCATGGTTTTTTACAAGGAAGCTCATTTGCTGATTGCACCCAGTGATGCCCAGGCTTATGATATCCTTGCATTGACTTCAGGTTTACTACAACCACATGTTAAAGTTACAGTATGTAAAATATATAAATAACGCCTACGAGTTCTCTTACAGTGTCGATCTCGGCCACTTTATTCAAAATGGCAGGGCAATATGGCAGCTTCCACAAACTGGCGCTGGCTCCTATGTATTTTTAGTGGATTAATTCTAAGTTTATGAGAATGCATGAGTTTGTTGGAAGACATAATTACACACTAATCAATGTATATTTATGAGTACAACATTCTTTCTTTCTATTAATAACCTCAAAAAACAACTGACTGTACCTTTAAAAAAAGATACTTTAGCATCATCAACACATACATGACTGTTAAGGGCAACATACATCGCTACACATCTCAGTGCACTCAGCTGTTATTTCATGTAAGCCTACACCCGCATACATTGTGCACATTGTGACCTTTAAAGCATTTTTTTCCCTTTAAAGATTTCCTAAACTTATTTTTTTGGAGCTAAAAAGAGTGACAGTACAGGTTTTGGGAATATTATTCCTTTATTAGTCAGTGACAGCAAAAAGATAACAGAAAATGTGGAAAGAGGGAGGTGGAGAGTGACACGAGACACAACAATCCCCCAGCTGAATGTGCAAACAACAAGCACAGCAGCACAAAAGTTCAAAAACCAGTGTGGCTCAAGGTGAGCCATTATTCTGCTGGATACTGTTAGCGTGTTTTTTGAGAGAAGACAAGTTTACCTTTCATTTAAAAGTTTTATTTCACGTGGGATCATTAAAATCTTATACAAGGACCTTCCCTGTTTGAGTTGGCTTCAGGCCAACCGCCCAGGAAAGGATAATGACTTCCTGTTACAACATCATTTATAACTTTTCAAGAAACAAAGGAATACAATATGATAGGTTAAACTGCAGAGGAGGGCTGTGGTTTAAACTTAGCTCTCCTTTTCATTGGTGCAACAGGCTGGTCCCAGCCTCCTGGCTCTCAGTTACATCCAATTTACCAGAGACAGTGCCTTGTAAGAAATCCTCCTGCATTCCTTACATTCCGTACTGCATCTTCCTCTCTCAAGGAACTGGTCTTTCTTAGCTAGACATTTTTACTATCTACTCCTTTTCACTTCCTCCTCTACTTCAGTCTCAGCTATTTATGGCAGTAAGGAATGCAGCATGTTTTCACCCTTCTCCCCTTATGTTGGTCCTTCTCTCCTAATCAACAGGTCATTGCAACTCTTTTATTAAACAATACAACATATTATAAACACAATTATTTAAAATCCCAACAATACTGCACTATGAAAACAATCCAACACACAGACACAGATCAACTTACAGTGTAGACTGTCCTCTCAGTGAGGAACCTCAGATTATTTAGAGACAGCTAAATAGGCTGAGTCTTCTCTGTGGCATATTGGCCTGTCACACATAAACTAAAACATGTGCTTGCTTCTATATGTATCATTAAATTAGAAATCATCTTGGTAGCATGTGGAGAGAAAGAGACACAGGAATGGGGGGACAAGTTAATCATCTCAGGGTAGCTTCTCCCATCAACTGCCAGCGACTTTAATCAAATTATGACCTTGTAAAGCATGCACTTGTCATTTGGGACCCTAATCTCCTCGCTAATGACTAATTAGCCTCATCACCTGTTCCTCTAAGCTTCCATTACACCCCCAACAAAGCTTTAAGATAATGGAATAAACAAATGTGGGGGAAACAATACTTCCCTTGCCACACACTCACAAAAAAAGAGAAAAAGTAGACCAGACAGACATCAATCAAAACCAGGGAGATTGATTAGAGACTGACAAAACAGCTTTGGGGTTTTTTTTGGTTTTTTTGGTTTTTTTCGCTGACATGAGACCACTCTTCAGTGCTCTAGAGGACAATATGGATACAAAAAAATTCATTAGGAGTAATTAATCGCAAATAGCTACCAAACACAGGTGGGGAATAGTGAGAGAAATCAGCATAGCAACGGTACCCCAGCATGAGTTTAGAGCATGCAGACAATGAGGTTGTGGAAATAATCTAGCATCCTTGTTTCATCAATAACTTCACCTTCAATGGGGACAAAGCCCTTTGGACCAGAGTTGCAAATGAGTAAAGCTCACTTGTTTGCTTTTGTGTTGGGTCGTGTTATGGATTAACTCATTTGCCTCAATCTGAAGCCGCGCACGTGTAGCATCCTGGCTTTTGCAGTGGATTTCCGAAAGGGGGATTGGGCGAGGCTTTTGTTTGTGCCATCCAGTGCCTGTGCAGCTGCACTACTTGGCGGCAGGGACACAAACAGGCGGCTCCCATTCATTAGGCCTTTTTGTATCAGAGATACTCTCCTTCTGGGGGCCCGAAGCATCTGCCTTCACATCAGTAAGAATGAAGGGGTGGGGGAGGTGGGGGTGGAGAGCGTATGCAGGGAAGCAGAAGAGACGGAAAACTGATAAATCTGGGAGGGAGATAAGAGGCACAGTAGAGTTACAGAAACAGAAGAAACTCACAGCAGAGTGGCAAACTGCGCTGTAGAGTGAGGGCAACAGAAGCAGAAAGTGGCTACTCTGCTGCAGCAAACCTCATTATTGCGTTGTCTCTCCTCCTCTTCTTTGCTCCTCCTTCATCCTCCAATCACAGAGACATCTGGCCCTGAAGAATAATAAAAGACCTCTGGATAGGCATTCATAGATCAGACACATACATGAGCACACACCTCAATAAGTTATCCAGAGGGACCCGTGGGAGTCAGTGCACACAGCACTGCACAGCTGCAATGTAACAGCATTTTCTTGAACACGCAGCCGTTGCTGTTTTCACAGATCTTACAGTGATAATGTTTTACACGAGCCCATTTAGTGCAGTCAAATCACTCTAGTGTTCTAATTTTATTACATGTGGAACTGAGTAATGCAACCAGTGTGACCGAATTCAACAAAAACTTGCCACTTGTTATGGCAGATACTGTGGCCTTTGGTTCTTTATCTCATTGTGATGAATGAGGCATGTCACATCCCAAATGAAGATATCCCACAGGCCACCACCATTGCTGTAATGAAGCACTTCAAAATGATATGGCCAACCCCAATAGAGGTTGCGCTAAATTTCATCTCACTGAATTTCATTAAAGTATATGCCAGCAGGTGCAAGGACAGTGGCTGTCTTTCCTTTTGTTTTTGTTCAGCACGTATAAATCATGACACCCAGAGGGCACCTGCAGGTTGTCTCAGAGGGCAGAAATAAATAAAACATCAGCTCTATCTTCATACAAATCAAATTTGATGAGAAATAAGGGGAATGTGTGGCAGAAACAGTTGAACCTCTCAGCTAAGATTGTACTGGGATCTGTCAGCGGTAGACTGATCTATGATTTTGGTAGGAGAGGAAAAGAAGAAGAAGAAGGTATTCACAATGCATAATTGTAAATCTAGCTGTTTCTCTCTATCCCAGCAGTGCAAGTTATGACAACAAACTGAACAGGGATTTCTTTTTCTTTCTTTTTTCCAGCGCATGCACACTTAGTAACTGAGAATTCAACAGGCTGCCAAAGTGGCTGCCAACCACTGTCAACGCTGTTTTGAAAGATAGTGGCACATTATGCAACTTGGATGGCAAATCAGCTTCATTATATCCACAATCTGTGGAAATTAACATCCACAATTAACCTTTATCTGTTGCAGACAATGCACCTCTGGCCAGGTCAGACAACCCATTTGCATGACATTTAATATAAAGCATCCTTGAATGCAGAGCAGAGGTCTGTGATATGTTAGAAACAGCGCCTCAAATCTAAATGGAAATTGTGCAGGCCGTGGACCCAAGCGAAGGAAAATAACCTTGCTTTGTTGAACTGGGCCCAAAGAATACTGATACGTGAAAGAAAGGGGGGGGGTGTGGATACAGCAAACAAAATGATTACACATTTTAGAGCAATTTCTGGGTCCTGCGGTCATAATCATTCTGTCAATAGCCTTCCAGTGTGCAGGTGCGCTGATACAGATGGTTTTATGAAGATCCATTAAAAATAATTTTGCTCATCGCCAGGCCCAGGAGGGGCCCAACCCAGCAACTGGGAGACGAGCCCAGATGCCTGCTTAGGCTACAGCTCTAAGCACCCACCCCGCATCCCTGATGTGGACCACCCTGTCACCATGGAAACGCGGTAAAATAATAAAACCTCTCGAGGTAGGTAGCAAGGGGTCCCGCGTACACATGCACAGACATATGGACCCAAGCTTAGAAATACACATAGTGTGTAAACACATACATCTTAAGGCGAGAAGCTCCACTGGAGAAAGTAAAAAGCAGTTGTTTTCAACTTGGGCAAGAATGATGGCAGCTTTAAGATAAAGTTTTTCTAGGGATGCAAATTCTTTTTTTAAAGAAAAAAAAATAGGTGAGTAAGCACAAGGCTGCTGATTTGACTGTCACTTTAGGCTATTGCAATAACAAAAACTACTTTCTCAAAAGCATTGCTCCAAAACAAGGCAGCCGGCGAGCGAGGAATTCTTTCGACGTGGTTGTCCTTGGTGGCAAACATTTGATGTGTTTTGATTAGACTCTGGTGGGGGGGATTATCAAAGGCTAAGAGAAATCAATGTTCTTTTAATAAAGAGGACTTGGGTGGGAGGGAGACAGACAGTTCTGTTCCTGACAGGGCCTGTCTCTGCCTTATCTCCTGCTCCTCAGATCCCCTAGACAGGCAAATATTTTAACAGTAAACACCCGTGCCTCGACAGTCTGCGTGGGCCTCCTGTCACAGGCTTTTCCACTTACTACTTACCTACTCTTTCACATGAGCAAATATGTGCTTGCATGAATACAAAACCACATACAAGAGGTAAAATGGTGCATACCTGCACAGATTGTACTGTACAATACCTGCTCAAATTATCCCAAAGCCTTATGCATATGCATTTTTGATTTCAGAACAGTGTTACATATACTGAGTGATACCTCCAGCTGCCATCCAAATCCACTGTCATCCAGATTAGCCTGGACACCGCCAGATGCCTCACGGCCGGCAGAAGAAGAAAGGCATGGCGAGGTGCAGTGAATTCTAGTAATTAATCCCAGATTACATCCTATGCCTCTCCATCAAGCGAGTTAGCTACAGTGTGCAGAGAGGCTGACTAGTTTGTGAGAAATACAATAATACAAAGCCAATAGGAGCACACTTGAGTAGTCCTGAGTTACAAGGAGGTTTGCAAGTAATTGCATTGGAAGTAATGATCTGTTAGAGATCCTCTGTCCTGGAGTAAAGAACCCTTTCATCCAAACTAAGAATGGTAGCAAAGTCCAAAGGATCACAAGTAAAGAGGATATAGAGCTCCCCTTACAATTTTCTTTTTAAATTAAAATACATACATTTCCTTTAGGGCAGCACAGTGGCGTGGTGGTTAGCACTGTTCCCTCACAGAAAGAAGGTCCTGGGTTCGACTCCACCATCTGGCCAGGGCCTTTCTGTGTTTGCGTGGGTTCTCTCCGGGTACTCCGGCTTCCTCCCACAGTCCAAAGAAGCTGCAGCCATGCAGCTAGAGGGATTATGTTAATTGGTGAGTCTAAATTGCCCATAGGTGTGAGTGTTGTCTGTGACAGACTGGTGACCTGTCCAGCATGTACCCCACCTCTTACCCTATAGGCTCCCACAATCCTGAATTGGATAAGAGGATGGATGGATGGACATTTCCTTTAAGGGTTCTCTCATTTTTATTAATGATGCCCCTGTTGTTATGTATGTTCTGACACAGCAGTCAGCTTGCTGTTGCCCCTCTTTGCTTATGAGTACAAATGAGTACAAATATATTCATAAAAAAGTTAACTCATTTCTCACTTGGGAGGGAAAGTTAAAATTAACTCAGATGTGACAAAGCTACCAGTGCTAGTTCCATGCTTGTCGCAGCTAGCTGGCTGAAAGCGCCTACCTTGCATCACTCTTGGCTGGTAAAGCAAAAAGCATCTGTTAGTTGTGCACCTTTCCTTTGTAAGGTTACATAATCTATTGATGGGTAAAATCAACACCTGCTGGCCATGTATAAGTGATATAAGTAAGTATATGTAGGGGAGAGTAGTCATTTTTTTTTTTTTTTTTTTTGTAGGTTTTTC
>VUQS01075489.1:11683-27744 GCA_015108495.1 Heterochromis multidens
CCCCACCCCCCAACCCCCACATGAAATTGGTCTTGTCCCACTTGACATTGGGCAAGAGGCACCCAATTGTTAATTACCTAAACTATAAATTTGAGGAGGCAGTGAACACATACAGATAAATGATTTGGCTCACCTTTCTGCTTGTGCTTGATCTTCTTCTGGTGCTGACCATGTCACTTTGAGCCTCTTTCAGAAACACCTTAATGATGCCGCAGTAACACAAGTAACTGACAACCTATTAATGCTGCTTATGATGAACAGCCACCCTGCCACATTGATGATCTTACCTTTAACCTTGACACCGTGACAAACAAAATGCACCAGTGATCCTGGTAATCGCTATGCATAAAACACCATGCAAATGGCACGCGTGCTTATTCTAAAGGATGAGGAGGTAAGTGTTTTGGATTCGCAGTAAAACAATGATTTACATCTGCTTATAACCTCCGCATGGCACGTAGAAAGAAAATGTGGAGCCTTAGCTACAAGGAGAGAGATAAAAGCTTCCCTTCAACTTCCACGCCGTGTCCCCCGCATACTGAACAGAAACCTCTTTATCCATCAACTGAGGTTTTTACTCTATCATCAATAAAACTTTGAAGCAATTTGTTGCCGCCCAAAAATGTTCACACCACATTTTCATACTCTGCAAAGGTAGATTTGTTTGAAAAACTGGAGTGCTCTGGAATACTTATATTTAGTTTGACCTTTCCAGCTCAATTCCTTTTCTGTGGCTATCAAATCTTAATTATATAAATGAGCTATATTATACATTAAAAGGACATTTCAATTAAAAATGGTGATCCTTTGATGCTGAGGCCTGGGTGGTTGATGTGCTTGAAAAAGCCACAACGCCCCCATCGAGAGGCCTTGAGAAGCTGTTTGCTTCAGATTAGGTCCACAGTCATTTCTCACTTGGGAGGGAAAATATAGTTTCTTTGCCCATCCTGTAATAAACAGGACAGGTTTGCAAACCTTTTAGGAAAGCCTGAGTTTTGTAAAGAGAACACCCGGATGTGTTTGCTGCATTAGTTCTCAATTCTGCCTTTTCTCCTTTTCTGATATTTAATATGGAAAAGCATCAGTAAGTCATCTGCAGAGCCCTGTGTCCCCCCACCCTCTCTGAAGACAAGCCAAGAGCCCTTGAATTAAGACAGTCATTTAGTCGTAACAAATTAATTAAAAGAATAATTAAATCATTAACACATTAAATATGGCAATTAGAAATCTTGTCCTACATGAGTGAATTTGAGTGAATTTAATGGAGGAAGCAAATGGAGCAATGGAGTGTGCCTAAACAAAATTTTTATTTAATGCTCTTTTTTTTCCCACAAAAACAAGCACTTTAGGGTAACCCTTCACTAAATAAATGGTTGACTAATGTTATCTCCTAATGATATAAAAATAAAAATGGGGAATTCACAGCACTATACTCCTTTTAGTCTGGAAACAACAACATATGGCCTAAGTACATGTATGTCATGTATATAGCTTTTATAATAACTGGGAACATCTCGTCTGGCCTCGATAATGGCTGCTGCCCCTCCCTTTCTTGTTGCCTAGTAACTGCAGCATTGCCTTTAGGAGGCAGAATATGGGGAAGAAGGGGGTCAGGAGGGCGTCAAGGAATAAAAAGGTTTTCCACCCAAACTGTCTGGCAGCTTATGAAGCTCTGCAGGAAGGATGGCTCGGCCAGAGCAACGTCCTCTGATAGCAAGCTAAGTCATAAGCAATGTTGTGGAGCTTGTTAATTCCATGCTGTAATGCCCTCCATATATCCCCTGTCAACAGACATGATCTTTAAGTTCCCAACCTGCAGATGAGAGCACATATACTGCAACACTGCAATATACTGCCGGACAAATCCTATTAGAGAGACACGAGTGATGGACTGAAGTTGAGATAATGAAGATAAAGCAGCTCAATGATGCCTTGTTCTAGTACAGGCAGACACTGAAGTTTTACTACATATGTTCCTTAATCATATATGAGCATGACCTATCTCTGACTGTCAGGCTGTCCACGTAGACAAAATGGTACTCAATCAGTGTGTTAACACAAATATTCAGTCATGCAGTCCTCAACTCCACAGAAAACTTCATTCACCACCTCATACTCATCCTACTTCAGCATTTGGATTTTTACATTTAGATTTTTCTTAAATTAGTTCCAAAGCACTGTGGTATTGCCAAATGCACACATTTCCTTTTGTTTGCAAAATGTACAGTCTGCACAGGCTGGACACACAAATATGAGCTTGTTTTCTTTTTAAAATGATGCTGTCATTGTAGCTCACTGCCAAGTGGAACAGCAAGTTAGCGCACAGTGAGGCTTCCCACTGTGTTCATACTACTAAAATTGTAACACATAATCTTGTTCCTTTTTTTTAGGCAGGTTGCGCAAATGGGATTTGGGTTAGTGAGGGAGGCCTGGTGCCTGCACTCTTTATTACCAAGACAACTCACAAAACAGTACCTCTATAAAAACAGTCCTCATTGATGATCAGAAGATTTACTTCTACAACAGCATACTGTGTATGTTGTACCATAACCATAGACTGTATATGAAAGATGGATGTAGATCTTGTGATCTCACCCAGTGGTTAGTGAAGCTCCAAGCTGAGTGTTTTTCACTGTTGCTATGATAAGTGAGGGGTGGATCTGACTGAGAAACTGAGGGGCACTTCACGATCATATAGTAGTGATTTGAGGCTTTTTTTTTTATTCTAATGGGGGCCATTATTTACAAAATAAACATTATGTTGTATTCACAAAGACTAATCTACTGACTGAGACTATAAAGTTATCAGCAAAGTGAGGTCATAGATCAAGGGAGCTGAAGGGTTGCTTGGTAACCAGAGGAGTCGCCCCCTTCTGGCCATTAGAAAGGTGCAAGTTTAATTCACTTTGGCACTGGCTTCACTTTGCAGACCAAAAAGCTACCTCCATCTTTTATATACAATTCTGTGAACTTAAGAATACATGCAATACTGACCATATGTGCAGTACTGACCAAGTTTTAGGTGTAGAGTCCCAGAAATTTATGACTGCAACTTGGGCTAAATACTTTAATTCCATACACTTAAAGGATTGTAGTATTTAGTTCTTTTTGTCTAGTTTTTAATCATATGAAAAATATAGTTTTAATTTTAAAAAATTACCCATGACCTTGTTTTTCATTTTCCATTGGGAGCCCTTGCATTGTTACCTGAAATTGCCAATTCAGTCACAGTGAATCTTTTTCAGAGAATTACCATTATCTGACTTATAGAAGTGTGCCTGTGCCTGTCAGTAAAACTAACACCATGCAGTATTTTGGACAGCTACACCTGCACCTGGATTTCAAAGACCAAAGATGTTTGTGAATAAGCATCTGGCTTTGGCTTTGTTCTCTCTCTCTCTCTCTCTGTGTGTGTGTGTGTGTGTGTGTGTGTGTGTGTGTGTGTGTGTGTGTGTGTGTGTGTGTGTGTGTGTGTGTGTGTGTGTGTGTGTGTGTGTGTGTGTGTGTGTGTGTGTGTGTGTGTGTGTGTGTTGTGGATTGGGACATCTCAAAAAGAGACAGAGGTCATAAATTCATCAGAATACATCTATAAACATAAACCTGATAGACATTTATAGAAACTCATCTTCATGGAAATACATTTTTATCATTTCTCCATAAAACTTTGGTGAAAACTGATAAAATGAGTAACCCATTGTATCTTAATGCCATAGCCTCATACTTCAATGGACCTGAATTATTCCAGTGAATTTATTCTCAGCTCAGCTAATATCCCCAAATTCCAAAAATTCCACTGGAGACATTAATTGGTTGTAGTGGCCTGTTTAATTTTGCATATATATTCACATATGTACTCTGCTTTTCTTTTCTCTTGATGCAATATGTTCTAAGACCATGCTTTATATAAAAGATGGATGTAGCCTCCAGGTCTGGAAAGTGAAGTCAAATGGCCAACAGGGGGCAACTCTGGTTGCAAAAAGAAGTCTAATTTTAGACTATGAGAAAATGTGTTACTTCTAACACTAGTTTATGACCTCAGTATACAGCTTCCTGGTAAGTTCATGATCTCAATCGCTGAACACTAGTCTTATTTAATATGGCATGGTGTTCATTTTGCACACTTTTGTCCCTTTTCAAGTAAAAAAAAAAGCAGAGTATGCTTTAGGGCATGGCTACCTTGCGATTGCCACTGCATGTGCATGCAGTTTCCTTCTGATTCTCAGTCAGAGCCAACCCTTTCCTCGTCTCAACTGTTTTTCAAGACACTGCGACTGAAAAAATGCTCATCTTGAAGTTTTAGAAAAGCAGTGCACAAACCAGTGGGTTATTTTAGGATGGCTATGCCCATATTTTATGTACAGTAATGGTTCTAAGGTAATACCAGTGTCAAAGTGGATATGTTACACAGGTTATGACTCTGCACTAATTTCTGTGTATGTATGACATAGAAAGAGCAAAAGACATAAAAATATGTAAAGATACAGGCTTACACTTATCTCATGAGGTCCATTTAACATTTCCATTACAGAAGCAGCAACAAATGAAATCAATTCATTTGCTGATCTACCAGTCTACCAATACAGTTGACACTTCCCGACTGGTTTAACTCCAGCAATTGTCAGATAGTGATCAACTGGCTTCAGAAGAAAGTCTCATGCAAATGATTCGACAACAGCTGCATTAGGAAGTTTGTCATGGGAGTGCAGAAAAATACGTCCTCTACCAAAAGTATCAGGAGAGGAAAATCTCCCGACATAATCACATTGCAAAGAAAAGTGTCTCTGACAGGGCATGTGCTGCCTTTCACAGGCATTATTCTAAGCCTGAGATTTTATATTCTCTGAGACAAGCTCAACCTTGCATTATGATATGTAAAAAGCTCTGCGTGCACAAGGGAAGAGGAGCCAGATATAGTAGTAGTGGCTGCACAGGCTCTGGGAGTAGCATCACGTCAACAACAAGGCAACATAACCCTAGAGCCCTAAGGGCACTCAGTACCATCAAAGGTCTATTTATGTATACATATCAGAGTAGAATGAGAATGATCTTTTCCATTGATCCCTTTCTAGTCTAAATATTTTTAGAAAGCCACTGATTATATCGGCCGGTATGTTCTGGGAAGCATTAACAGAAAAATGTAACTGTGTGTGAGTTTCTATGCCTTAGTGCAAATATACAGTGAAATGCCTGGGTATCAGCAGTATGGTGATAAGCTCAATATACAGAGCAGCGTTAAGACCCGAATGCATTCTTATTTAATCTTACAAAATATAACTGTGCATGTATAATTTGGAGGTTAAATCATCACTAGTTTGTGCGAATGGCAGTATAGTGGCGCTCAGTGTTATCTCATAACTAATGTTTGTTTCAGTGATGGAGGCCCACTGGTTCTTTAGGAAATGTCACAGCAGCAAGCCAAATCAAACAGCCAGCACATACTACATCCTTATTTCTTCGCATTGCAAAGGCTGCCCCCCAAAAAAACCACACGAACAGCAAGTTTAAACAATCATTCTGGTACATTCCCTGTACCAGTCGCTGCATGCATACAAATGTGAATGCACAAAAATGCCCTCCAGTTTTTTCTAAACAACACAAATGGATGCTTTAAGGAATTGATCTCTCTGTGCAGTTAATCTATTGTTGCTTCTTTAATGAAACTATTGCAAATTAGCACTACCCAACATTAAATTGTATAAATAATGGATTCAAAAGTAGACTCTACCAAAGAGGCAATGCTCTGCTTCTAATTGCACAGATTTATCTGATAGCATAGCATGTGTTGTGTGTAATCTTTCTGGAAAATTGCTGGATGCCGATTTAGCAGATATCCTGGGAGATATGTGTTGCCACGGCTAACTGTACTGCAGGCAAGTTCTGTACCTAAAATCAAAGTGGTTCAGATTCAGCGGGTTTTAACACATCAAAGTGTATACTTTGAAGGAAAAGATAGTTCTTTTTTTTTTTTATCACAGTGGCAGCTGGAACTTGTATACAGCCACTGGGCCAAGTGTTAAAAACAAAGAATAAATAGAAGCTATTTTGCACATTGCATAGCTCATATATTTGAGACTCAGAACCATTTATGATAGCACACAACAGTTCATTGTTTAATTATGCCCCAATGACTAGAAGCCATTTATGTGACAAAATACTATTAATATGCTTATGAAGGGCCAAAAGGGATCAACTTAAATAACACCCCCTAAAACTAATGTATTCTGTATCTTTGCAGTCTATACGAAGTTGGTAAGATTAACCCAGGACATTAGCAATTCAACATTTCTGACGCGTGCTTGTTGCTTCCACTTCAGGGCTAACAAAGTGACGTTGCTAGTCACCAGTATGAAATGATACATATGCAAAATTTCTCAGATGTTCAGGGTCACTTAGAAATACCCTTGTTTTTGACACAGAAAACACATTTTTTTTTTAAATTAAAACAACATTAAATTGATCAGAAATGTTGTATATGACAATGACTGATGGAATCTTTAATCATAAATAATTTAAGTGGACCTGTGATTTTTTTTTTCTGTTCTAAATGCTCAGTTTCATTTTTCCAAGGATGTCCTTCATATGGATATCCAAGGCACACACTTCCGGCTCCACCCACCTGCTATTCAAGCCTTCTTTATTGTGAGGGGCAGCCAATCAGAAAGTTGACTTCAAGAGAGCGTGGGCTTAAATGGAGAGGAGCAAAAATGTCTCTTTTTAGACAGTGGATGAACTGAGAGACTGCATAAAGTATAAGATAAATAAGGATTTTTCTTTTTTCAGCTGTGAATCATGCAAAGCAACTCTAGCAGAGTTGAAAAATAAAAATATGGATCTAAAAAGGAGCTTGATAGTTCATGCTTTTATCATTTTTAATAGGATATCTACGTAGGAGTACAGAAACCCCCTTTTCTTTTTAGCAACCATTACTTCTGTGCTCATATGGCACAGTGTTAACTAATGCAAGTTTATCATAAGGCTGATAGATTAATAGAAAAAGTCTTTTCATATGTTGTTAGTACAGCTAAAAAATGCTGTGCTGATTAAAGAGGCAGTAAATTTAGCTCGTTGAATGTCTGGAGCATCAGCCTTTGTGGGCTGATATAGTTTCAGAGGGGGTCCTCATTGGTTGGGTGATGGACTACACTCGCAACATGCTCGGCACTCATATTTGTGCACACACACCTGCACAGAGACACAGCAAAATCACCACGAAACACTCAGCTATGGCAGGATTTAGTTACACATTCACGTACTTACCCACAGCAAGACATCTTCTTAATGTGAACAAAATATTAGTGAGTGCTAATGAGTTCATTACAGCTTACTGAATGTCTGTCAGGTCCCAGTCCATTTGTGGTGATGAACCCCCAAGACCATGCATGCACACTCGTGAAATCATGTGCACCAACACACACACACAGTTGTGTTTTTATCAAGCATATAATTTTTAAGAAGGATCATGTCAGAGGAAGTCTGGCGACCTGATTCATGGCCAGATATTCATTGGGATCGTTTTAGTAGACAGCTATGGGTTTGACTCCCTCCCCATGGCACGCACACACACACACACACACACACACACACACACACACACACACACACACACACACACACGTATAGCCAAGTGGTGCACAGTGTACATCTCTGAGCAGACCATCAGTGGTTGTAAAACAGTAGAGTCGTAATGTCCCCCCAGCCTTGGGGGCTTATTAGGAGGCATAAATGCTGCATGCTACCTTCATTCATATTCTCCATAAACACCCTGCCACATCGCACCTATTTATTTATTTATTTTTTTACTGCCTTCCAACTCTGGTCAGTCAGAAAATATAAGCCTCTGTGCCACTGTTTTGTGCTGCATGATTGATTTGCAAAATAGGCCTGTACTGGAAATGTATCTGAATAAGGCTAGGATTTGCCTCTGTGTGTAAGTGCAAATTGCAGTGTCAGATCTCCGCGTGGATGTTGTTTGTCAGGCGTAAACTCAGCATGGCGGCAATTTTTATTCCTCTCTTTACACCGATGTCTGTATAATCTGCAAAAATAGGAACTGTCGTTGATTATAGTCGAGGAGAGAGAAAGGAGCGGGCAAATTGACATTTCCAACTCGGAAATTCGAGTGAATAAAAAAAGCACCGCGTGTCTCAAATAGTTTTCAGATATGAGAATAGAATTATTCATTCCCCTACAGTGTGCAAAAGTTCAGTGCAGGAGAAATCTGCTGCAGCTCAAGTGCAGACAATTACAGGGGCCAGTGTGCTGTTGTTGGAATCTGATTCTGAGTGAGTATTATCTAGGTTTGAAAACAGGGCCAGGCCACTGAGATCACACCTCTTATCTCCTCTGCGTGTACGGTGTGGCTTTATTGAAGACGATCTAAATCACCGCTACTGCCTCTTTCCCAACTGTTGGTTCACTGTAGAACTAGGTCGCTTGCATTACATGACAGGCAAGACGGGAGGCAGAGAAAGTTAGTGTGTGTATGTGGGTGTGTTTATAATGTGAGCGAGATCCTGGGAAAGAAATAGGAAAATAAAATGAAGTGAAAAATGTAAGACATGAAAAACAGAGATGTGGGGTAAAAGGGAAAAAAAAGAAGAAGAAGAGCTAGAGAGGAAGTTAGTCTATTGTAAAAAGAATGAGCTATACTGAAGCTACATGTCATTTGGTTGCCCCTCCCCATTACTGCCATCCTCCTGCTGTCTTCCTGCTCATCCACACAGCACGGGAACATCTGGCTTTAAAGGAGACCAATAAAAGAGCCACTGGGAGGCGAGGAGTGAGCAAGAGGAAAGGTGTGGGAGAATGTGTGAATGATAGATAGATAGATAGCTAGCAGAGATAGTGGTACACAGGCAGCCGAAAGACAGTGAGGCTGGAGTGCTGGGGGGCTGTCATAACTGCAAAACCGGGCCCCTTCAAATGACATCCTTCACCAAATCATATTTCACACGTGGCTACAAAGGCCACGCCACATTTAGAACACTCCATGCCCTGCAGGAATGGCAACAGCACTCTGGGCTCTGATTCTCCTTCCCACCCAAGAAAATGGCCACTTACTAACCATGTGTCTGCTTTTACAGCATGTAATAAAAAATAGTACCAGCAGTGATATGAAATAGTACTTGCACCTTATTACATTTGCATGCACATAACTGTGACAGAAGAGGTTTTAAAGTCAAAACAGTCTCTGGAATTTAAAGTTTGTACTTAGTTAGTTCATGTACTTAATTAATTTAGTTTAACTTGATAAAATGTATCATAGTTGTATGAAAATTTAACAATTCCTTATTAACGTTTATTTAAAGTGGACCTATCATGTTTACTTCTAGCTCCATATTTTTATTCTTGAACTCTACAAGAGTAGATTTGCATTAGCAACAGTTCAAAATAATTCTTCTGATTGGCTGCTCTTCAAAAATAGGTTGAACACCAGGTGGGTGGGGCTTCTGTGCTAGGCTAGAGGGGCAATAATGAGACAACCCCCCTCCATCTTTTCGGACTTTTTTTTTCACTAGTTTTGCATTTGGCTAGGGTCAGTGTCACTACTGGTAGCATGAGGTGATACCTGGACCCTACAGAGGTTGCACAGGTAGTCCAACTCCTCCAGCATGGTACATCAATACGTACCATTGCCAGAAGGTTTGTTCTGTCTTCCATCACAGTCTCAAGAGCATGGAGGAGATTCCAGGAGACAGGCAGTTACTCTAGGAGAGCTGGACAGGGCTGTAGAAGCTCCTTAACCCATCAGCAGGACCGGTATCTGCTCCTTTGTGCAAGAAGGAACAGGATGAGCACTGCCAGAGCCCTACAGAATGACCTCCAGCAGGCCACTGATGTGAATGTCTCTGACCAAACAATCAGAAACAGACTTCATGAGGGTGGCCTGAAGGCCCGACGTCCTCTAGTCGGCCCGGTGTTCACTGCCCAGCACTTCGGGGCCCGATTGGCATTTGCCATAGAATACCAGAATTAGTCCACCACTGGCACCTTGTGCTTTTCACAGATGGTTCACAGCAGGTTGGCCTTGAGCACACATGACAGATGTGAAAGGGTCTGGAGAAGTCGTGGAGAACGTTATGCTGCCTGTAACATTGTTCAGCATGAGCGATTTGGTGGTGGATCAGTCTAGGGAGGCATATCCATGGAGGGACGCACAGACTTCTATGGGCTAGGCAACAGCACCCTGACTGCCATTAGGTATCGGGATGAAATCCTTGGACCCATTGTCAGACCCTACACTGGTGCAGTGGGTCCTGGGTTCCTCCTGGTGCACAACAATGCTCAGCTTCATGTGGCAAGAGTATGCAGGCAGTTCCTCGAGGATGAAGGAATTGATACCATTGACTGGCCCCTACGCTTGCCTGACCTCTGGGGCATTTTGTTTCGGTCCATCCGATGCCACCAGGTTGCACCTCAGACTGTCCAGGAATTCAGTGATGCCCTGGTCTAGATTTGGGAGAAGATCCCCCCGTCTCATTAGGAGCATGCCCTGATGTTGTCAGGCATGCATACAAGCACATGGGGTCCATATAAACTACTGAGTACCATTTTGAGTTGCTGCAATGAAATTTCGGCAAAAATGGACTAGCCTACAGCATCATTTTTTCACTTTGATTTTCGGGTGTCTTTGAATTCAGCCCTCTGTAGGTTGATCATTTTCATTTCCATCAAACGAAAATGATCCGAACACATTATCCAGTCCATATCAGTATAGATATCCAGCATGATTTTTTTTCCCCCATTGAGATCTGATGTGTGCTACTTAAATTTTTTTGAGCAGTGCATATGTCTGTGACAGAATAATAATGAAAACAATAGGTCCACTTTAAAGACAACAATGATTTCTTAAAAGTATCTGGTACTCACTGAATCATTGGTTTTGGTCATTTTTCCTTCATAACACGACTGCAGTATCCTCATCTTCTTCCTCAGACCAACTGTGTGCAAGACCAAAATGCCTTGTTAAAAACAAGAAGCTGCAGGTAGTGGCTGAGCTGTTCAGCTGACAGAATGACAGGTAGCCCATTTTGACACATACCTGTCAAGCAGGTGGAGTGTTGTGCTTAAGTCGCAGTGTGATCACTGTCATTTGAAATGCTGAGCAGGTTTATAAAAGGTCTTTAGGCAAACCAGACACACTGTCAAGAATTTAAACTGCTTTCAAATCACGGATTCAAAACTTTTTCCAAGAAAACCACCACCAGACAAAATGTACAATCATGATTAGTCCAGATAAGCTTTGAAACAACATCTAAAAAGACATCAGTATCCATGAAATGCACTACGTGTGGGCCATGTAGTCATTTTTTTCCCCAGTTGCATCATGTGCCTGGAAATCCTTGAAATCCAACAGGCAGGAAGCAACAGATTCGATTTGCATTGGTACTCAGTGCCTCAACAATCCCCGCTCCCAAAGTAGGTCAACGCGAATTGGCGCCTCAGAAAATAATAACAAAAGGTGAGCCCCTGCTCTCTCAGGGGTGAACGCTCCGCTTTCGTGCGTCTTAGACGCTCCCACTGCGAAATGTGCAACATCAGCATTCTCAAAATCTGTAGGCATTATAGTGGGGCATATTAAGGCACAATATTGCATTCAGTATGCGAAGGCGCTCTGCAGCCATTGTAAAATTTTAACAAGACAATAGCGGATACACACACACAAACTGTAAATAAGCATAGTTTTGTTAGAAGGCACTGAGGCTGAAATTGTAATGATGTTAGTGTGTGACGAGGGCTCCTGCGAAGACCGAGTGTGCCACTATAGCCTCATCCTTTTTCATCAGTGTGTTTCCCAACCCGGAAAGTGAGTTGGGAAACACACTCTATTCCTTTGGGGGTGTGTAGCTTTGAGCAAAGTGCACTTCATCTACAAGAGTAAGTCAGGGCACTGTATATCACCTCAGCACAGGCACGCTGTCCTTACACACACACACACACACAAACACCCACAATCGCAGTACAGCATGTCCTCGCTTACTCCTAGATTCACAAAGAAACACACCATGCCCTTCCTCTCTGCCTCTGAGCCTCACACATCCACACACGTGCCCTCTGTCAGTATTTGAACAGTACATGCAATGTCCAGAGACCAGGCTTCATGCACAGTTAATGTCTCTGCTGTCCAGATGATTAACGTTAGCCAATTCACATTCCCAAGCGTTGCCCAAATTCCACTCTCCTCCCGCCTCATCTTCTGTGCTGAGCTCACTCCTGGGCTTCAGGTAAAAATAGCGGCGCTAGCCTGTTTCTCTCTGCCATCACACCATGTGCTTGTGCCTCCGCTGGGATATCAGACCTGGGAAAATTTGATTTTATAAAGAGAAAGGCTTACAGATGTCATAAAATACATTGCACTACAGAACTTTGGATTTTCAGAGTAAAGATAAAATTAATAATAGTAGCAGCCCCATTTTAACAGTTTGAACATGCCTTAGGCTACTCTGCACCATGTTGTTCTCTTTGCTAACACAAAATGATAGTGAGTTTGCTGAAGAGATAATCAAGATAGCAAATCATGTGAAGAGGAATCAGGTTATGTTTGTTTAAGCACCACTGGTGGAAAAATCATGAAAGCATAGTGACAGCCACGGTGTATATTAGGAACGTGAGAAAGACAAAATCAGACAATAAGTTTCTAGCAGTCTGTTCAATGGTAAATAGACTGGTACTTATACAGCACTTTTCTACTTTAATTGAGTGGTCAAAGTGCTTTTTACAAGCCTCATTCACCCAATCACACACACATTCATACAGTACTTACAGTACTATTCTATGCCCAAGGGCTTTGTGTAACATTCACGCACACACTTACATGAATCATCAAGGGCAACTCGGGGTTCAGTATCTTGCCCAAGGATATGTCGACATGCAGACTGGAAGAGCTGGAGATCAAGCCACCGATCTTCCGAATGGTAGACGACCTGCTCCATCTCGTGAGCCACAGCCACCCAATAAGCCATCCAGTCTGTCCAGTCTGACAAATTAGGTGAGTGCTATCCAAACTTCCTGTCTTCAGTATAAACTTCCCCCTTTGTGCTGCTGTTCTTACTCTGCAGCTCAGTAAGAATCATCCACGGAAACTCAAAGGATTTGACAAATTCAGACTGTTAAAGCTGTCAAGGTTCCTAGTTTTTTTTTCATTTCATAGATGTCCCTACTCGTACTTCTTAGTACTTTTCTTTTACTTATGTCTTCTTGTCTGTTTGTCTAGTTTGTTTATGAGTATTTATACAGGATCTAGGGATCCTTCAGTGTCAAACTCCACAAGGAGTTTGTGTTGTCAGGGTGTGGGAGTGTGTAGGGAAAAAAATAGAATTAGGCCATAGTCTTTTCTCACTCTCAGTCTTTGACCCCTACTCTCCTTACACACTTTCACTCTGTTTGTGTGAAAAGTCCAAAAGTTAAATGAAGCTTATGTGTAACTTCAATAAGGAAGATCTGGAATTACTCATCTATCTGCTTTCCTGGGTGTTCACAGCTGCTAGTCTATTCTTTACATTCTTTACATACATTCTTTACTTCTACTTCACCACATTGTGAAATGCTCTTCTTGCCTGTCTTCTTCGAGCCAATCAGCCTCCATTGCATGCTTTAAATCTCAATGCTCTTCTATCATTCTCCCTTTCAGACTCTCATTTGTGCAACCCACCTCCTCCCCATCTCCGCCTCACCTGAGTCACCCAGAGCTCCATCCAAGCCTCCATCTTCATCTTCACCACCACAAGCATCTAGACTCTGGGGGTCCTGCCCTAATGCCTATCACTGCATTCATTCTGCTATGATAGGTCATCTGAGTCTAATCACCAAATAGCTTAACTGAATTCTGTATATCAATAAATCATGTTCAATTAAAATGATCTCTCCTTACTGAAGTGCTGCTGAGTCATGGAGTGGCAGGGTGTATAGACCGTATTGGAACTGAAGGAGGAGCAGGGGTAGAGGTAGGTTGCAAAGTGGCTTGCAGATGTGCAGCAACTGTGGGCAGGCTAAAGCTGCTTAAGTAGAGCACCCTATATAAGGTCTGCCAAATGGAAGGCTGTAGTGTGGAGAGGGGTATCATCTGTGATTTTGCCCACTAATGTATATGAAGTAAGAGATGATGGGAGACCAATAGGCCAATCAGACTAGTGAACTGAAAGCTGCACTGAGCTGCAGAAGGGTGGATTCTGTCACGTTCTCAGCGGGATCTGCAGTACAAACACGCATAATGGATAAGGGAGCTTTAACTTAGCATCGAAACTTCTAGTATTTGATATGTTATACGAGTATTCAAAGCATCCGCTTATTAACATGTTAGCCCTAAGCACACGAAGCGGTGATGGATATCAAAGATTTTTCCTTTGAGTTTGTTTTGGAGTCTTTCTACTTCACTTGTCACAGATCACTTAATACAACTTAAAGTAAATCTGTCAGAATTTCCTTTTGACAAGTGATGCAAAACAGCTTTGGGAAGCCTCCCAGAATTCTTGGTTGCCATGTCAGTGATAGGAGTGGATGTGAAGTTGTTGCCTGTGGCCAGAATGCACACATTATGAGTGAGTGGAAGCTTTCCAGCATGGCATATCTCTTTATGTAATGCAATAGCATCTGCTGAAGGCGTTGACATAATCCCAAAACTGAGCCATCCAGTCAGCATGCCAACAAGTTTTCAGACAAGGTATCTAAAATTGGCGTCTTCAACCACCAAACTAGCAAAGAAAGAAGAACTTATTGTTGTTTAAAAGTTCTGGGTACAGGAAGACCGTGTTCATTCAGAGAAATGGTTTCACAATGTGAGAAAATACCCTTTTATCTAAAAATAGTTGTATTTTGACCCAGACTGCTCCAAACTTTATCTCATTGTACTGGTATAGGGGCAATATAAAAAATTCTGTTTACCAAACAGGGCTAAAGCCAAGCTGTCATGCGAGCCTAATTCTTGTCCTTACTTTTGTTCCTGTTTCAGATTTGTAGAGTGAGAGTATTATAACACAAGAGCACATAAATGAGGAAAACTTAAAGTTGTATACCATCCGTCAAATTAAGGAAATTCAAGACCAAACAAACAATAGGGGACTTAAGTAACTGACAAATCATCTCCCAGTACACCACACAAATCTGTACAAGTACGGTGAGAAAACCACATAAATGCAGAGCTTCAAGGAAGTATTTCTGTATTTTCTGTCATATATATACTGTTACAGTGGCGGGTTCTCACATTTAACATGGCCTAAGTTTCAAGTAATGAGGCCAGTGTCTATAGGTCCTGTGAACCAAAAGCTCAGGCTTCAGACTCCTCTAAATGTTTGGTTTGAGGTGTTTTTCTACTTTTGGCTCTGTATGATGAAAATAAAAACAACAGAAATATGGAGTAAAAAGGAACATAATAAGGTCTCCTTTAAGGATCTACATCATTTTAGCTCTCTCGCTCAGCTCTCAGCTAATGTGTGACATAATGCATATCATGCCTTGCATTTGCAAGTTAAATATAAAATTACGAAGGGAAAGCTTTAGTTAAAAGCTGATTATTAACTTCTCCTTCTTCCCCAGAATTAGACAGTGTGTCCTATCAGCTGTGTTGTTTGCATGTGGGCATGTTGCCACTCTCCAATCAACATTGATTGAGTCCAGGTGCAAGTTTGTCCTTCCAAGCGAATCGATAACAATTCACCCGCCAAATTTGTTCATGCTTGCAACAAAAGTCTTGAATTAGAGTATGTTGTGTGGGGTTTTTTTTATTATATGGAAATGGTGTCAAATACAAATTGTGGACATGGTGGGCTGACATCATATGCAGCGCGCAGCACACTTCCTGTGTCCTGTGTTGTCCTTCAGCAGTGCATGTTAGATCCTTCTGTCCTTGTATCATGTGTCAGAATTCAATACAGTGTGTGTCTGGCTGCAGCGGTGTCACCCAGAAAGATTCCTGCATGTTGCATTCCTGATGGTTTGCTACAAAACCCTCAATTGAGGTCTATGAATTAAAAAAAAAAAAAAAAAAAAAATTTTTGAAAAAAACAAAAAAAAAAAAATTTTTTAAATTATAAAAAAAAAAAAAAAAATTTTAAAAATTTAAAATA